>JAGGAT010000151.1:0-64031 GCA_017657195.1 Termitomyces sp. T70a | reverse complement strand
GGGGGTGGGGGGGGGGTGGGGTGGTTTTGAGGGGTTGGGTGTCCAGGGGGGGGGGGTGGGCCGTTGTCGGGGGGGGGGGGTTTCTCCTCCTCTCCCCCCCCCCCCCCCCCCCCCACATACCTCCTGGGTTTTGGTTCGGCTTACACCTTTAGAAATGCGCCCGTGGGCGGAGCTGGTGGTTGTATATTGTAGATTGTGTATTCAACTTTGCAGAGGATTTTTCGTGTCTATGTATTTATATCTATACTACAGTCAAGGGTGGCGGAGAGGGACTGGGTATGTTTATTTATGGTGAAGTTATTTTTTGTTCGTTTTTTGTTCAAAAATAGTAGTTTGACTGCGAAGAGCCTGCAGCATTCACTCTGCGAGTCTCTCAAACGACACACTCATGTCGCAATTGAGAAACGCTGTCTGTCACTCGAGCCTCAGAATCACTTACTTCCACTTGAAAAGAAAAAGAAACAACGGATGCCCGATGAGATACACAAGAGAGTGATGTGGAAATGCATCGTCTTCTACAAGGGGACTTACATACCTTTGGCTTACAATCACAATGGGAGAAGTTCCCCTTGCACGAGAGACTTGCACCATGTGTGGGGTGATTTGTGCTGAGAGCATCGGTGCCAGGAGTGCACAACTCGGCAAGGAACCGCTCACGTGATCACATAGACATATTTTCGTTTCATAGTCTATTTACCTATTGGATACGAGGACGCCAGTCTACATTAACATCGTTAGACTATTACCTCTCTCTTCTGGTCTCGGTCTGCTCCTCTGCGACCTGCTGCAACAATCTGCGCAATGACCATTGTGCGGATGGTGTAGAGGGCACCAGGCTCTGCCAGAAAAGAATTAGATCAAGCCCACCTTCTTAAAACATTGCTGTCAGGCCACAGTCTCAACAAGGGTAATCATGGCGAGACAGTAGCCTTACTGCTGTTTATACTGGCAAACGATGCAGTAGTGAAGGCCAAGGGGTAGCAGAAATATCAAGTTGAACGACTTGCTGCAGTCAGATACTAATAACCCTGCAGACGCAGAAGATAGCAAAGATGGTGAAGACTATGAAGGTGCATATACAAACGAACCTCTATATAGTAGTGCTGAAACTGAAATATATCAATTGCACACTAGTGTAATAGACTTGCTGTTACAATAGACTTATAATTATATTTTGTAAGTTTAATTAAGTACATACTAATTAGCTATTGTATATTAGCTAGTTGCTGCTGATATGAGCAGCTTAATTCTGAGATCTACTTAGTAGACTAGAGTTTTACTTCTATAAACAAATGCAGTTTTTTGTCCTTAATTTTTTGCCTATGTGACCCAAATATAACTTTATTGCTAGTTGCTGGTTATGGACTATGTCCTTTATTTTTACTCCTCTCTGGCTATTCCCTCTAGCCATTGTATCAGCTATCAAATTACATTGGCTAGAAACTGTGTTCTTGAATTTTCTTTCTCTTCAGCTTCTGCCTTGGTTATCATTTATATTACACATTTATCTCAGGCTATTATTTGTATTGTCTAAGCTATCTTGTTTTAGGCTATTGGAATTACCTTCACCTTCTATTCTTGTATATTATTTTATATTTATATCATCCTAACTATGTTTGCTCTTCCTACTATTAGTTGGTCATGTGTTTATTTGGACTACTCCAGCAATAGTTCATATAATACTATCACTTAGTCTATTTGGAAGGTTATGCAAGAAAATACTATACACCTCACATTATTTAGATTTTTCCTGTGTTATTATCTATTTTGCTGTGATAATACTATGTAAGAATAAGCAAGGAGGCTCCTTAATCTTAAACTACCATCATTTCTCCCAGGGTCCTGGTTGTCTATAGGTTATAGCTAGTGTAATTTACACTCTTTCATTTCTTTCTTACCTACTCTCAGGCCTTTAAGCCTTTCTAAAACCACTCTACTCTTTTCTATATCCTCTCTCTACTTTTTCAATATGTCTTCCATAATAAGGGCATCCTCAAGGCTCCTAGCTAGCAGTTCTAACAATGCAGAGATCCCAGATCACACACAACTAATCCTGATACACATGAACTGGAAATCTTTTCTAGTGAATGACTCTGATTCTATCAAAAATATTGAAATGGCATGTATTTGGCTTGAGTTCAAGTCTTGGATACTAGCTGCTAAACTATATAACCACACTAAGATTGCACACATCCTGGCCACTGCTATTCTCAACTCCAAGGCCTTCAAGCTCAAAACTGTTGCGATAGTGGTAATGCTTCTAATCAATATGCAGATCACTGACTATGTCTCACCCTTGCTTGCAGATGCAGTTGCAGATGCAGTAGCAGATAAGGTAATAAATACAATTGTCAGCATTGTCAGCAAACTCAGCACCATAGCCGGTGAGCAATTATGGCCAAGCGATTTGAACTTTATTGTGGCCAATGATGCCAGCCATGCTGAGTCAACACTTATACTCAAGGCCACTGCTACAAACCTCAAGCATGTGACCACATCAGAGGCTGTAGCACACAAACTTGCAAGCCCCACTCTTGCTGCTACAATCCTACCCATATAGGCTTCAATTGCAAAAGCTGTTCAAGGACCTGCCACTCCTGGCCAGCAAGCACACACTGCTTCATCCTCCATAGGCAACATCTTCTCTGTTGATGAATCAGCCACAATCCATCAACATGTGCTTCATGATGTCTGCACTGTACTGGTTGAATTTGACCCCAGTGACTCCAATCATCAAAGGATCTAACTCCTACAAGGTTGGCCAAGCTTTGCAACATAGTGAATTAGAAACTCAAAGCTCTCAATAGCAAGGCAACAACTCTTCATGAAGCTGAAGATGGCAAATTGACTATGGGTTGGTCAGATACACATTATCAGCCTCAAGCTGTCTAACAGCTGTGCATTTCTCCTTGAATTCAATATCACTGATTTTGTGAATAGATTCCACCACTACTTAGAAACTGAATGGACTGACTTTGAAGATATCTGCAGTTGGTTGGTCAATGTCAAGAACAAGGCCTTCAGCATCATTGCCTACTTTGTTCCCTGCATAGACACCTTTGACTCTGATCATAAGATCTGTCTCAAAACTGTCAAACTTGAAAACAGCCTCCAACTAGGCTCCAACCACCTCAGCAATGTAGCTCAAGGAATCTGAGTACTGCTGATTGTCACGACCCCCCACCAACTCCAAACCCCTCCCCACCATCCCCCCACCCCGAGACCCACCAACAGCCCCCCCAACCACTCGCCACGACCTCCCCTATACGTACTCCGGACCATCAAGCACCACCCCGGGGCCATCACGCAGACCGCCCGGCCATCACGCGGACCGCCCGGCCATCACGCGGACCACCCGGCCATCACGCGGACCACCCGGCCATCACATGGATCGCCCAGCTATCACAGACCACGCCACCACCGGACCCCCCGCCGATCTCGCGGGCCCCCGCGCGATCTCCCCAGTACGACCACCAGCTGTCCCGCCGCCATGCATACAATCCCGGGACCCCCCGGACCTTCAGTCGATCTAGCGGGCCCACACGCGATCTCCCCAATACGACCGCCAACCGCCCATACAATCCCGGAACCCTCCCGGGACCCTCCCGGAACCCTTCCTAGACAGAGCCCTCCCCGTAGTAGTATATAAGGCCCCTAGGTAGCCCCCATGTACCTTAGTCTCGATATTACCAATAACTATCTGTGTTTTGACTTAACTCTCTGTTCGATTTCCCGTGCTTGTTTCCGTCTCTTCCGTGCTTGCCTTAATCACTTCTCTGGCACGCACCTCATCGACTGGCACGCGCCCGCTCCTCTAAGTTTGCCTTTGTCTCGTCTCCGGGCCTCCCCCCGTCGACTCGACCACTCCCACTAAGTAATCCCCGAGTGGACCCGTCCCCGGGACTCCACTCCCCCATCGTCTCACGCCCCGGAACTTCCTCCGGAGCCCTTGACGCCGCGTCCACGTAGTTCGGCACTCGCTTGCGCCTCGTAAGGTCGTTGCTTGCTAGGAAAGGCCCCTGGGTCAGCGGAACCTGACAGTAATGATCCTTATTCCAATCTGTTTATTTCTTTTGGTGTACTAGGAGATGTTGTTTTTTGAACTTGTTGTACCAGGAGGCTTACAGTTTTCAGCCTTTAATAAATGTTTATTTTGACTTCTAGTAATTGTTATGTCCTTGAGCCTTGTGGCAACATTTTATCACTTGTTCCATGCAAGGGAAATATTTGACAAGCTAGTTACCATTACAAGAAAACTCACCTGTAGTTATTAAATTGTTATATCAAATGTTGTAACTACAGTCATCTCTAAAGAATACAGACCCACTACAATATATAATCATTGTATGTTTTCATTTTATATGTCACTGTCAACCTAGCAATGTTCTAGCCTGGCTTGGCCTGGCTTGAGGCAGCCCCAGCTCAGACCAACATCTGAGCCAGGCCAAAGCCCTGAATGATGGCCTGGCTTCAGCTTGGCTTGGCCCAAGCCCTGGCTTTTAGCAGAGAAAGTAGATTTTGCAGTAAAGTCACTAACAGTATATATATAACATTCTTCTATCTATTCAGAATCAAGTTTCTCACCAAATATGACATCAAAGTGCCTGTTGAATGTTTCATGTGGCATCTCATCTTTTCCCACATTTATGACTGACTATACCTTATTTGCTTTGCTGCCTTGTTTTATAAATGATGGTAGATCAGATGAAAGAGCAGTGATAGTTTTTGTAAGGGCAACCTCTAGAAGCTATGGCTTAGTCATACAGTGATAAGCCTCCATTTGGGCTAGACACACCAACTATATGGTATGACACTTAGGTGGATCACTGATGAGGTCACAAGAAGAGAAGTCACTCTGGCATGTGCAATTAAACTATTCTAGGCAGTATCCAACAGCCATGCACAGCAATGATCTTCTCTCATCATTGATAGTGCTGGTGATGGACAGATTGACAGGTGACAGATGGCATCAAGAATGAGAAGAACTTATGTTCTTTAGTGACGCAGCACTTAGCAACATAGAATGATGAAGATTCTCCATGACAGATAGCCTGGCATTTCACCTTGGTGCTTGATGTCGCTTAAGGACAGTTGCTGACATGGTATGGACAGCTGGATTGTGAACTTTACATTGAATAGTTTAATTCATGGCGTTCACTTACATTCTTTTGAGTTCACCACCCTTTAGCGCTGCTTAGTGCAATGGTGATGGCAAACTCTTCCTTGTATAGATACTTACTTTTTCTGTTAGTAGCATCATTGAATAAGACCCCTTTGATCACCCTACACTTCAGATTTCTTTTGGCACATCTTAAACTATAAGTCACCAAGGTTTATTCTGCTGTACTCTTTCCACAATTTCCCTGTTAGCACCATACTCTTGCCACTATCCCCTGCTGACTCTTTTGACTATCATGTTATGTCACCATTGCTTGGCACTCCTAGTACTATACATTCCTTTGCACCTATGGCAAGGCATTCACAGTTGGAAGACGCTAAGTGACTCTTTGCACTTATAAACACAAAATACTAAATCATCCCATCTTACTGCCACATATTTGTATTGGTGCATCTCTCCATTACCACTTCCTGTTGCTGCAACTCAAATATCCATTGGCACATTCTCTGGGACCCTGCCCAGACTCCTCATAACTTAGCACACCCACTGCAATTCCAGGTCAAGTATCTGTAATCATGACAGTACTGACCAACTTAAGGGCATCATTAACAGCTGGCAGAGGGGGATCCAAAGTGTATTAGTATATGTATAAGTAAGTAATAATAGCTACACACCCGGTAGAAAGAGATCCAAAGGGAACAAGTCTAAGGATTCACCTTGCCAGGCACTCAAGAAAATAAAAGTAAGTCACATGTCTAGATCACATGTGCAGCTGAGTCTAAAAAGAGGGAGTAGATGATGGCTTGTTGGCAGGCATTACTCCCTCTTTTGAAACTCAGACCAATTTGACATTTGAGGGAGTTTGGCATTGGACTGAGTAAATCAAAGGAGTGTGGCTTGTGCTATCCCCATACTAAGTAGGCAGAGGTCCAGAGGGTTGAGAGCAAGGCTAAGAAGTGAAGAGATAGATGTGAAATAGTAGTCCCCTCACAGTTTTGATGGCAAATAAATTGTAGCTATAGTGGATGGTGCATTTTCACACCTCAATGATGGGCCAAGGGTGAAGGTCAATAAGAAAACTTGAAACAAAGATCTTATACATGAAGTAACAGCTATACAGAAAAAGGAATATCCATATTCACCCAAGATGCATGGCTATGGTGTTGTTGATGAGCATAGTCAAGTGTTATATAGAAGCCATCAATGTCAAACCTGCAACATGAAAACATCCATCAAAATGTAGTAGCTTGTTTGCACGTATTATCTATTGGCTTTGAAAGCCATGGCCTAAGCTGGTGGCCCAGGCTTTTTACTATCATGAGCCAGGCCAAAGCTGTTACCAAGCCATCTCTTCAGGCCTGGCTAGGCCTAGCTTAAACAGGCCTGGCTTGGCCTGGCTAGGCACAACACTAGTCACACTTCAGTGTTTTACCAACCACTGAGGTATAAGTTCTTATATTCTTTATTTTGTTTACACACTTACTTATATTACCAGTATCACCTTCTTTCTTTAACAGATAAATACATAATAAAATACACTCAGTGTTTTACCAACCACTGAGGTTATCACCTTCTTTCTTTAACAGTTCCATTCCTCATCATCACTCTGCTCATCTAAGATTGACCCTGCTCAACAGGTTATAGGCCCCAAAGATACCTACAATGTTTCATCTATGAAACTCACTGTTTCAAAGCTCATATCTGATGGATCTAAGTAGATGTCATATCCAGAATGCATCATTAATGTGTTCACCTCCAGAAAACTTTGTTGTCACATCATTGGTACTGGACAAAAACTGGCTATGCTCATTGAACATGAAGGTTCCTTCTTCATAATGATAAGTTGACAACACCTTTGTCAGATAAGAAACTTAAAGAGCATGAGGACAAAATGGAAGACTGGCTTAAAACAGTTCATGACATAATATATGCCACTATTGGTCAGTCTACATTCTACCAGATAAAAGGAGAACTCACTGCTCAATATAGAAGAAGCTTGCATCTATCCATAGCAATAGAGGCACAATGTTCAAAACTGACCTTCTTGCTTGGCTACAGAACTCTTGATTCATTGAAAATGGTGATATCAGCATGCATGACCACCTTGTGAACCTTGTCATCCTCAAGAAATGCCTTGCCACAATTGATTATGCTCTCTTAAATGCCTCATTCACCAGTTATATTTGCACTTCATTGTCATTTGCACCACCTTTCAAGCTCCTACTCATGACACTCACCACAAATGCCCATGTCACTGGCAAGCCTGTATCTAGTCAGAATCTCATTTGGCACATAAATGAGGAGGCTAATAATGCAGCTATCAAAAGCAGCATAAACCAACACCACAAGGCAATAATTGCAGCTCATGACAAGGTCACAGGTAAGTCAAAAAATGCCAAGGAAGGGTCTAAGTCAAAGGGAAAACAAAAGGATAAGTGTTATTGCAGCAATTGTGACAAAGATGAACATACTGTTGATCAATGCTTTGAGGAAGGTGGGGGTATGGCAGGAAAAGCACCCAATTGGTGGGTCAAAAAGCATAAGGCAAAGGGTAAAGACAAAGCAAAGTCAGCTAATGCTGCTGAGACTAAGGACAAGAGTGACAACAACTATGCTTTTCTCACCTACATTTCCATCAATGCTTTGAATGATCATGGCAACAAAAATGTTGCACTTGCTGTCACATCAGGTCACAGCCATGAGGTTCATGCTGCATTGTTAGCCAATGTCATTATTGACTGTGGGGCTAGCAGCCACTTTTCATCATCCCATGAAAAGTTTCTAAATTATAAAAAAATCAACTCTGAACCAGTCTGTGCAGCTGATGGACATACATTTAGTGCTCTTGGTTGGGGTGATCTGTGTATTTGTCTTTGAACTAAAGATGGGAAAAGAAAAACCAGTACCTATTCTATTAAAGAAAATCTACTACACACCTCAAATGGCTTTCACACTTGTCTCTATCTCATGTCTTGATCAGGCTGGGTGTTCCTTCTCATCACAAATAGGATGTGCGTTATTTGCAGCCCTGGGCCTCAATGCAAAATAATTAGTTGTGTTCCTGCAGTCCATGGTCTTTATTGTGTGGACTCATCAACTTCCCCATCCCCAAAACATACAGTCAATATGGTTTCAAAATCTATCACAATCAGTTAGCTTCACTGTCAAATGGGGCACATCAACTATCAAGACTTACAGGAGGCAGTCCACCAGGGAGTTATCAGTGGTGTCAACTCAGATATGACATCCAAACCAGACTTTTGTGATGCCTGCATAAAAGGAAAGGCTGCAAGAAGTTCATTCCTGAAAAAGAGTGAGACAACTTATACTCACTCTGGGGGAAAAAAGTCAGCAATCTGTGGGGTCCATCTCAAGTCAAGTCACTCATTAGAGTGCTTTATTCCTGATCAAGCATCACATCCTGGACCACCACCATCCAAATAGTGCCCAGCCATCACTCAGCTATCACACATCACACCCAATGCTGAAAACACAGATCTCCATCAATCCCATGGGCCACCCACACAATCTCCTTGAATACAGCTGCCCCTCTGCCCTGACACCATACATAGAGTCCCCAAGACTATCTTAGACAGTTGGACCTCAGATCTGTAGTATATAAAGACTATAGGTAGCTCCACTGTACCTTAGTCTTGATATTACATTAACTTGATTGTGTTTTTCCTTCATGCTTGCAATTTTTGTTTCTCTCATGCTTGCTCTCAGTCTAACTTCATTCAGCACACACTCTATTGACTGGCATGCACTCCATGCTCTATATCTCATCAATGAATCCCTTTCTTGACTTGACCCTCACCCTAAGCCAACCTCCACCAATCCTGGAGCAAGTCACCAACCCTGGAACTTGCTTGTTTTGCTGTCTTGCACCCCAGACAACATTCCAGAGCACTCAACATCTCAGTACACATAGTTTGGCACTCGAGTCTGCCTCATAAGGGTGTTGCTTCTTGAAAAAAGCCCTCAGGTCAGTGGAACCTGACAGCCCCTTGATAGAGGTGTGGGCAGGAAATACAACACATCAACTTTCTCCCTTGCAGGGTCAAGTGGCTCATGCTCCAGTGTTTTAGGTACTTGTTTATCTTTGCAATTGCAGGGGTCCAGGGCTCCTCTGGGTTCACACCATTGCCTACCTATGTACTGAAAATTCTTACAGCATCTCCATCTGTAACAATGTATATATGTTCAGGGATTTCTGCCCCTTCTGGTTTCATTCTGCATGTTGCAACAAACTTCTCTTTGAAGGACTTAGTGCCTATCAGAATCACTTCTGTCTTATCTGAGTTGAACTTTGCATGGGATGCACAGCACCATAATTTTAGTATGTCCTGAAGTCTGGTTCCTCATCATCTTCTGACAGAAACATCATTGTGTCATTTGTGAATAGACTTGCAATGAGTTTTTCTCACTGCCTGAAATCTGGAACTCGGTCGACAAAGAAAGAGTCATGGAGCTTTGTAGCTTCTATGATAATGGGTTGACATGATTAGATTCATGACAGAACAGTATTGTTGAGTGACTGAAAAAGCTTGGACAAAAGTTGATTAGAAATCAAGCTGTGATTACAGGACTCCAAGAACCACAATCCCAAATTCCGAATATCATGCAGGAGGAAACAGCGAGAAATAAACATAAAATGCAACATTAAAAAAAAAGATCAAGAACCCTAAAATTGGCATCACAAAAAAGCCAACAACATATTAGAATTGAAAATATCCTAAAGCCTCACAGCACCCACAAATCTCATATGTATTGCTCAAAATATAATGGAAGGATGAGCTTTGGAAAATGATATGTAGAGGCATTCTGGAAAGAAGGAGGAGGAATAAAAGAGGGACCCATGCAAAGTGAGAAAAGCTGTAGCACGAGGCTGCTAATGAGCCGGTATTGTTCCCGCATGGGGTTGGAGTTTCTCACCATAACACTCTATATGTCCGAAAACTGTCCTCTACTATAGCACAGTCCAGCTTTTACATACTAGATGTGGTGCTTATAGGTCCTTGCTCACAAGAAACTAGGTCAGGTCTGAGAACCGCCTCTACTCTAAGCACAGTCCAGCCTTTATACTGAATGTGGTGCTTATGCAATACTGGTACGTCAGAAAAGAAAAGGGTAGGGAAGAAAGATAAATCCATACAAAGACAATAGCTTACCCAAACATATAATGCCACTTGATTGTCGCCCCATTTTCATAACAAAACAGAGGTTCTGATGTTAAAGGAGACAAAAAAACGTTTAACTTTTGCATTCACAATAAATACCAAGAAAATAGAAATTACGAGTACAAGATACGTACGTACACATACATGGGTAATCCGGCCGACACCGCTAGAATACTGTAGGGTGGATGACATACGAATCTCAGGTATAGGTAACCTACCTTGAAATAAAGCCCTTCGTTGGGATCCAATGAAAAAAAAAACCTCCATTTAATGTCAATGTCACTTTCGTTGTCAATCTCAATTCGACGCCAAATAAGAAAAACTAAGGACGACTAATAACCTGATGACTAAAACTTTTCATCGTGAGCGTGGAGTAGCTTTCTCATCTTGGGTTATGACAAAACGAGGGATCCCCAGATGTGAATGAGACCCACTATTTACATCCATACACCTTATCAGGGGCGAGGAGCAAGCTCAAGCGCCGTCCGCAGCGGAGGACGGTGATATGTCTGTTCTGTCTATCAGGGTCTAGGTGCCGTGTTTTTTTGTCCTTCTCATAAGCGAATCAAGGGACAGAGACCGGCTCGCGAGGCAGACTGTTATGTGCAGACTGTCGATGTTCCTTGTCCATGTAACTGGGACTGTGGACTGGAGCTGTGGTTGTTAGCAGGGTAACCACAAGCTTCGGGTGGCAACGGCGGCCGGGCCGAGACGGTTGTCGTTGGTCACTGATCCCTTTGTTCTCTTCTCCATATAGGTAGGGTACCGGGATGCGAGCCTGAGCCCTACGTGCGCGGGAGTTTATGATGTGTGAGACGTGGGGTGTCTGTCCTCCCGTTTACGGAGATGGATGAGCTCCGTGTGCATACGTTTTTCGATCAACTTGGAAGCAAGTGTACGTACGTACCACCAGGACTCAGTACACGATAGAGCTAAAGGGACGGCCCGCCTCCCCCGTCGGATCCACACACAATCGGGGGCGCGGGGTGGGGGCCAGAACCCGATACTTACTTATTTATAGAAAAACGTCAGGTGGGTAAAGGACGACGATCTACTTTACTTTACTGCTGACGAAGTACCAACCACAGTAATGCTCGGCAGGCATAATTCACAGATGATGTACCTTTTTGTTTTTTCCTGTCTGTGTGTTTGTTCAAGTTGATATATTTTGGATTTTGGAGCCAAAACCTGACTTGGTTTGACTTTCTTACAGACGTGCAACAGGGTTAGGCGTGCTAACCTTGCTCGCATGAGACAGGACAATGACAATGGTTGACAAGGGCACGACGGGACAAGATATGAACCTGTTCATCGAAACGGGTCAGTCGTCGTAGTTGTGGTTCGCGGTGGTAGTCCTGGATCTATAGTGTATTGTTACCTTTGAGAGTTTTGGAAATGTCGGTGGTGGGGATGGTGAGTGAGGCGTTATGACAGTGGGGATAAGGCGGTTGAGCGGGGGCGCTCGATGAGAAGACTGATGCTCATGCATATGGCATCCGTGATGAGATAAATAAGATAAATCAGGGTTATCCAGGAGCATGTATAACCGTGACCACGAGACTGAGAATTGTATTGCAGCACGAGTTTCAGCTGACCAATTTCGACACCAAGACGAGCATTTTCAGAGAGCAGCAAGGTTTGTGCGCGGTCCTGCACGAGTCATGTGTACCGATTCAAATTGGACAGCTGAGAACCACCCGCAAAGACCCCAGCTTCCCAGTCGCTCAATATCGCAAATCGAATTCTCAAACGAGGGGAATAGTCGAGATGAAGACGCCGGTTTTATTTCCGCGACTCAATTGCCGAACGGGTGCTGCCGAAACTCAGTGACCAGATGGGCCATCCGTCAGTCTGGCAGGTGCTCCTAACAGTCACAGTGAGTCAGGGAGCATCTCGTGCATGTCCTCACCCGCCAGTACGCCAACAGTGGACTTCCTTGATTCCCCACCAGATGAAGGGACGCCCACAATCTGGCAAGATACCATGGAGCTCGAGCCTAATCGCCTCTACGCAGTCTTGACATATCGAGGCGATCTCGCATCGTGGAACTGGACGTTCTACGTCCCAAATTCCAACGTATCTCCCATCGGCTCCTCTGGCACTCTCTTCCATGTCGTGAACAGCAGCTCTGATCATGATCCCTCGTCTGGTGTCGACCAGTGGAGGTTCGAAGCGGAGACGAAAAATATCGTCTCGTCTCCTCTGGTCGTTGCTATCGTGCGACTGGCGGATGTAGGGTTTCTTGGTAAATACGAGGACGTCGTGGGCCAGGATAGTCTGTTGCCCATGTTCAAAACAGTCGCCATACCGAAGATCGGTTCGGATATACATCCCGCCGAGTTTAGCTCGCGCACTTGGTTCATCGAGGCCATCTGTACGTTGCACGACTGTGGTGTAATAAATTGCGACGATGTGTGGTTGCTTGAGAGAGAGATTAGGAGGTTTGCGTTCACGGCCATGGACAAGTATTTGCAGAACAAAGGTGTCGTCGATCATACTTATGCCGAATGTCTTTATTTTATTTATGAACGTCTTTTTTGATAGGCTGGACTGTATATACTTCGGAGCAGTGCTCTTGATAGTAACCACCGTCCCTAGAAAACGGATCTCTTCCTTATATCTTTGATGTAGGGAGCAGCTGGTGGTTGTCCTCCTGTATATCTCAACTGATTGAACTATTTCTAGATCGCGACTGTGCTGCGGCCAAGCAGTCAACGTCTTCACCATCAAAAACCTCCACTCGCAAGCGGAGGCTTTTATTTTCTTCATCTCCCACAGTAACTTTTGGGACATCCTTTGTGAGGGACTGGGCAACCATAAAGTACTTACTTTTGTATATGAAAACGCAAAACTCGGTCCGGTCGGTTATTTTTCCCTAATTGCTTTTGGCTCTCATTTGTATACTGTAATAGCATTTCAAGTCACTTTTTCAGATTGGAAAGGAGTACAGTATCTTTTTTTGCTTCGTAATGTGGTGATTCGGCCTGTTTCGATCGGCGTAGCTAAGAATACCCCCTGTGCCTCTGTGCCTGTCCCATACGTGGCACTTATCTCAATCGTTTCCGTCCCGTGCTCAATCACTCGTGTGAGATGAACTTCGTCCAATCACCTCGCCTGATTCGCCAAATGCCGAGATATAACATCATATGAATTCTATGGTGTTGTTTGACAGCATCTACAGCGGAACATATCTTCTGTCTGCCTATTAATAGTCGTGGGCATGTTTCGACGCCGTGGAAAGACGGATTCATGACTTGCCTTTGATGAGTTGATTATGGCTGAGTATCTTTGCTTACCTATTAATACTCGTCGGCATGTTTCGACGCCCGTGGAAAGACGAATTCAGGATGATCCTGTAACAGCAGCTTTGATTAAGCGCTCGTTAGAGATCTTTCTTGAACAGCAGTTTCAAGGCACAAAGCCGTGATATTGACGACCTGTATTTGAATGGGGGCTCCAGAATGCCCGACTGCCAGCGCAAATGGTTCTCCATCTCCGACTACTAACTACATTGGTGCGTCCTATCCTCGTTTCAACCTCTTGAATTTGCGCTGACTCACTAGTCTCAATCCGATTGCTATGCCAAGGCTGTGTCAAAGCGATATAGATCTACCAGGTGTCAAGGTCACCCCTCTGCGATGGTCGTGAGGAAATGTCCGTCGGCGCCTCCATTGCCACAGGGCTAAGAGTCGGATCATGATCATCCTATTACGAAGATATTTAGACGACTGCATGTCTCGAAGCAAGCTTGGAAATGGATATCATCCCTCGCATTTCTGCCTGACCTCGTACCTCCATGTCAACATATTGGATCGACGATCAAGACCCAACGGTCACTCGTCACGGGACATGGCTACGTGGTGGTTCACCTACTGTTGAGTACAAGGGGACAGTCTTGAGTTCAACTAATGTAGGGGATTACCTTACTGTTCCGTTCAGGGGTGCGTACTTATTTGATTGCTCTGTGCATGACCTAAGTTCTAATTCTTAGGCACGAATATCGCTATCTTTGTCACTTTTGACACCACTTCTGGCGGCGTTGAAGTGACCCTTTCGATAGACAACAACTCAACTGGTAAAGCAGTCTCTCAAGCAGGTTTAGATAATATCCATCAACAACAACTTTGGAAGTCGAATCTGTTAAATATGGGTGACCAGTACATCCTAGATTTTTCCTATGTTTTGTCCAATCTCATCCTTTTGCCTAGCATCCTACTCGTCAATATGACGAAAGTCAATCCCCAATCCCAAGTGGGCCCGGGTGAAGGGACGATATGGTTTGACTATTTTATGGTTACAGATCCGACAAGGCCTCCTTCCTCGGATACAACAGGTAGCACATCGACATCACAGTCTCCTACGCAATTATCAGGCAGCGGTAGTAGTAGCCAGCATACCGGAGAAATAATAGGAGGTGTCATTGGTGGCCTATTTTTTCTTCTTGGGGTCGCATTTCTTTTCTTCTTTTTCCGACGTAAAACAAAGGCACGTAAAGCCGAAGATGGTATAACCTGGTCATCATCTTTTCCAGGTAAAAGCACTTTGATCGTCCCGTTTTCTTCACATGTCAACTCTTCATAGATACAAGCCAGTCCGCTATTCAGCCATTCCTGTTAACAATGACAGATGCCCAAGCCGACGGTAGAAAACCGGTGGAAAACAGTAGCACTGAATTCAACCCATGGACGATGGTTCCTCCGCCCGTTTTCCAGAAATCAGGTATCATCACCCCTCCTGGATCAAATCGCTCCAACGAACCTAGCAGCAGCAACTCAAGTACCCCTCTCATATCCTACGATGCGCGAGTCCCGAGCCCCCCGAGAAGTGCAGATAATAACTCTGCACATTATCGCGATACCTTGACCGACCGCGATCAGCACCGTCATAATCTGCAGATGGACGGGGCTGCTACATCTCAAGTTAATTCTCCAGCACCTGCTAGTGAAAATCTGCAACAGGCAGCACCCCTGCAACATGTAGACAGTGGAATACGAGCGACTGCCATAGGAGGAGCCGATGCATTGGGGCCCAGAGTGGAGTTACCTCCAGTTTACAGTCAATGCTAACGAGATTGCGCGATCAGACGACACATGGTTGGAATGACATTCATTGGCTATCCTTGTTGTAATTTATTCCATCGTTCTCAATGTAAAAGTATGTTATGAAGCGTGTGTCCTCACCTATGTTCCATCGACTCCTTGCCATCAAAATCATCTCTGATTATCAAGAACTGGGTGTCTTATGTTAAGAAGTCACTGTCGTTAGTTACGATGTTTTCTCGATACTGAAAATTGTGAGACCCTAGTTCCGAGGTCTAGAAGAGATGTTTTCACTTTTGCCTCGACTACGTGGGAAAAATGTCTTCAGTTTATGTGACTGGTTTATGTCATAGAACACAGCCTAATTCGAGGCAAAGCATATACCTAAAGTTGTAATTACAGTGCTGCTTGCTATTTCATTTGTAGACAAAGAAATTTTTCTCGGTGGAGTGGATGTGACGATGGATATGTATTAACGAGTGTAAGGCCTATACGTTTGGTCGTACTTTGACAATGTTATATTTCAGTGACGTTGCTCTTGAGTATCTCTATCTCATCTGTGAACACACAGCTACAATGGTACTATGACAGAGAAAGGCGAAATAAAAGCTATTGACAAAACTTCGGTGCATCGAATTACATCTGGCCAGGTGGTTATTGACCTCCAAACGGCGGTGAAGGAGCTAGTCGAGAACAGTCTTGACGCTGGAGCCACGAATATCGGTCAGTAGATACATATTCTTGAAAGAGCTTCATATTGATTCGCTAAAGAGGTTCGGTTCAAGCAACACGGGTTGAAGAGCATAGAGGTCCTCGACAATGGTTCTGGGATTCCAGAACAATACCATGACAGTGTTGGTGCGTTAACACGCGCTCGTCGACACAAAGATTCACCTTTTGTGTAGCACTTAAGCATTACACGTCTAAGTTGTCGACGTTCTCGGATCTTGCCACCGTGCGGACGTTTGGTTTCCGTGGTGAAGCACTTTCTTCGTTATGTGCCTTGTCAGAAGCCTTTGTTGTGAACACAACCATAGAACCACCCATGGGAGTCTCTTTGGAGATGGATGCGAATGGGAAAGTCACAAAGAGATCGAAGATTGCGCGGCAGGTCTGTATCGAGAATGTCTTTGTTCTTTGCTTATTCACGGAATCATTACACAGCGAGGAACCACTGTTTCCGTTACAAACCTTTTCAAGCCTCTTCCTGTCCGTCGAAAAGAGTTTGAGAGGAATGTCAAACGCGAGTTTGGGAAGGCGCTTGGGTTGTTGAACGCGTATGCACTGGTTGAAACAGGGGTTCGGTTTGCTGTTAACAATGCTGCGGATAAAGGGTATGTCTCCTCAGGTGTATGAAAAATTCGGCCCTCATTATTTATAAGCCAGAAAACCGTGCAACTTAGGACTGCTGGCACCTCATCTTCTCGGGCTGTTGTCACCGAGCTATGGGGCCCTAGAGCGCTCGAAAACATCGTGGATCTTGACCTGAGCTTTGAGGTTGAAAGGGATAAGATTTCATTAAAAAGGACTTCTGGGTCGGTTCCAACTTGATTAGCCGTGATTTTTAGTTAATGACTTCGCAGCTATGACGGTGATTTGGACCCTATCATGGTGTCTGTCAAAGGCCTCATCTCCAAGTTCTCCGTCGGAGGAGGAAGAGCTGGTACCGATCGCCAGTTTTTCTATGTCAATGGTCGCCCATGTAATTTGAACAAGGTAGAGAGATTTGTTCTAGTAATTGGCTTATATCTCATCACCCAAGCAGATTCAAAAAGCTTTCAACGAAGTCTACCGATCCTTCAATGCTACTCAAGCCCCCTTTATCCTTGCTGACTTTATCATACCTACTGGTATTGGTTCCTTCGAAGTATTTTGAATAGCTCGCTAATCACATTACCCTTAGACTCATGCGATATTAATGTCAGTCCTGACAAGCGGACTATCTTTCTCTCCAGTGAGAACAACATAATCTCGAAACTCAAGGTTTTTTATTCTCTAAACGCCTCAATCCATCGCTTATCACTTTTTTCTCGGGTAGACGTGCCTAGAGGAGACCTTTGCTCCATCACGGTCGACGTACGACGTTGGCACCCCGCAGAGTCACCGCTCAATGGTGCAGGCCACATTGCCCGTCAGGCCGTCTACGCAGAAACGGACTCGTCCAGATCAAGGAAAAGTTGATGGCGGAAATAAGGACGAAGGGGGAGAACCAGGACCTAGCAAGAGACGGTCGATCCGACGGTCTCCATCTTTACAGATGGAGGGCACAAGCGACAAAGAAAAGGAAGATTCATCGTCAACCCTGCCTGTCGGTCTGTCTCTAGCAAGGAACGATCCACAATCATCGCCAGATGGTCGTGCATTAGCGATCGAGCAATCTGATCGTATTTCTTCGCCAACTGCGTCGCGGTTAGCTTCTGTCAGAGCGAAATTTCCAAGCCCACCGCCTCCGCGACAGGCGTCTCCCACTGCAGCTGAGGCGTCGGATGCGTGTCAAATAACTGAAGAAGCTGAGGACGGCGAGAATGACATGATGAACTTGGATGGAGACCATGAGCCCTCGTTTAGTGCTTCTGGTGATATCCCCATCGTGCTGGACACATCGGCGGCGGCGTGGAACCGTCTTACGCCTTCGCAGATCATTACGTCCACACATGCCAAGGGTGTCCAGACGGAGCCTGGCAGGTTGGTATCATCACCTCGGAGCGAAGGCTGGGAGAGGAAGGAGGTGCAGAGAAAGGTAGATCCGCGGAACAGGCTTGCTGGTTTTGCGAGGACTGGAAGTCAGATTCCAGTTGTTAGGCATGAGGGTGAGGACGACGAGGATGACGAAGAATATGGAGGGGCGGAGGAGAAAGGCCAGACGGAAGATACGCAGCGGGTATTTGATGGCGGGAGCGGTAAAGAGATCGACGAAGAGGATGAGCTGGATCCGTCGGACGATCTTCCAACTGCGAAGTCCCTATCATCACCTGTACCTGAACCGGTAGATAAAAGCCAGGAGGACAATTTAACTCGCTCATCGTCTCCTATAGACGTAGACCTCAATCTCGATGTCAGACAATCCCTGTCTCGTACCATCGACCGTTCGACATCCGATGACGGATTCGACGACTCGCATGTCCATTCCATGGTGGATGAGTCATCTTCCGTTCTCCGTCATGAAGAAGCCGTCTCTCGCCCTGAGGTCGTTCGTTCGTCTGAAATCGATGGTAGAGACATTACCCTCCGCTTTGACATCGCAAAAATATCTGCCGCCTGGTGTAACCTCGAGGGCGAATCCCCATCCGGTCCTGCAGTGGACACGACTTTACCACTCCAATTCCACGTTCCATCCGCTGCGGGTGTCTCCAACACGGAGAACGACGAGAGTGCCGCGAAGGCTCTTGCGCGCATCATTGACAAGAAGGATTTCGCGATGATGGATATTGTTGGGCAGTTCAACTTGGGGTTTATCGTCGCCCGCAGACGCAAGGCCGTCAGCGAAGAGGATGGACACGGGCGCGTGAGTGCCGCGGTTGATGATCTCTTCATTGTGGATCAGCATGCAGCGGATGAAAAGTATAATTTCGAGACTCTGCAGCAGACTACCGTTATCAATTCGCAAAAGCTCTTCAAGTAAGTTTCTTGTGAATGTTTGCACGGCAGTATTACGACTTTCTAATCTCCACTTGCAAGGCCTCAGAGAATGGAGCTGACGGCATCGGATGAGCTCGTTGCCCTGGAAAACCTGGACGTGCTTCGTCGGAATGGGTTTGAAATCGAGGAAGGTGATGAGGAGGATGGAGTCAGGCAGAATGGTAGACTTCGGTTGGTGGCCCAGCCCGTAAGTAAGAGTACGACGTTTGATATGAAAGGTATTTTTGTTTTCTCGGCTGATCGACTGTCATTGCTCATGCTTTATGCAGATCTAGAGGAGCTCATACATCTCATGCGAGATCGACCAGCGGGTCAGATGGTACGATGCTCGAAGGCGCGAGCGATGTTCGCGATGAGAGCTTGTCGGAGGAGCGTGATGGTAGGGATGCCGCTGAATAGGCATCAGATGTCTATGGTGTGCTCATCGATCGTCGACTTCTGGTAGGCGTTCTGACTGATTGTGGATTTTCCAGGTCCTCGGACATATGGGAACGATAGACCAGCCGTGGAACTGTCCCCATGGCAGGCCCACCATGCGCCATCTTCTCGACCTGCAGAACGCAGGAGTCGGTTTGACGAAACTGGAGAGGCGAGTCGATTGGTTGAAGCTCCTAAAAGAGTGGTAAATGGGCTGGGCTGTTGCGTATGTATGGGTCTTGAGACAGAAAGTCCCAGTTCATATTCATGTACGAATTAGCTTGTATAATGGATCTTGTGTATTTTGTCGGATAACAGTGCGGAAGCGCACACGAGTCGGCACACTCTGCGACTGTGACGACCTTGACTGGTGTAAGTGTGGGATCACTGCTGGCACTGAAAGGTTTTTCCATTGGATAAAGTGTAAAATAAACCTGTTATACCATTTCCAGTGTGCAGATTTCTGGAAGAAAAAGTCATTAAACAAAGCAAAGTGCCTTTTTTTGTCTGAAATTTGCACACCAGAAATGGTATACTAGGGTTTCTTCTACACTTTTTCGAATGGAAATACCTCTTAGCACCAGCAGTGCATGCTGTCTATGAGGGCACATGGTGTAGCTGGTTATCACGCTCGCTTTGCATTCAAGTTCAACCTGCGAGTGGTCTCCGGTTCGATTCCGGATGTGTCCATTTTTCATTTTTCATTCTTTTGATGAGATAAGATCTGCTTGATTATTTTCCATTATTATAGCCGCAACCTATGGTTTCTGCCCCCCTGTCATACCAATCTAACTATCAATCTTAAACTTACATCGAGTTTAAATCTAAAGTTGGAGGTTTAGGATAATGGGGGCTTCTGGTTTTTCTTTTTTTTCGTGCCTTGAGATGAGATGCACACGATTTTGTTTGACGAAGGAGAAACAAAAAAAAAAAACGAGAAAAGTAAAAGAAAGACGTGGGTTGACTCAGTTCTTCAGTGTATTCATAATTAATCAAAGCACCTTGAGCACCTTGCTTTTGCATAAAATACTTCCAAAGCCAATTCCACGATCCTTTTAGTGTTCACTCACAGACTCCACGGCACCACACCACACGCGCGGCTCATCCACCCCCGTATCCCGTCTGCCATGCTATGCTATATCTCGTTAACCCTGTATTTCGAATTCCTAATTCCTTCTACTTCTACTTCTATTTCTATCTCCAGTTAGTTCTGTATCCCTCTTCCAACTTGCCCCCACCCGCTACTCTACTCAAACATCCAGCTCTCCCCTTCGGCAATCTCAAAGCCCAACGCAGGCCACATCGACGCTGCCCCGAGATCCTCCCGCGCACCGTCCCTGCGGCCCACGACGCCCTGCGATTGGAAGACCGCTGTGTCCTGTGGTTTGTGGAGAGTGAGCGGACCAAGCGAACAAGAAAAAAATGAAAAAATGGGAGAATGAGAGGGAAAAAGGAAGGGAGGAAAAAGGGAAGGCAGGGGAGGAGGGAGAGCAGGAGGGGAGAAGGGGAGACGTACGAGACCGAGGGAGACCTTGATCGCGGGGGGCCCGGGAGTGTATCGCTCGAGTGGCTCTGGCTCTGGCTCTGACTCTGGCTCTGGCTCGCGCGAGGCTCGGTTGATAAGCCGCAGAACATTGCGCGCCGCGACTTCGCCCTTTTGAACAAAAAAAAAGCGAGAAAATGGCATTAACGAATAGTCACACCCCCCACAAACAGAAAAACCGATTACGCTACCTGATAATACGCGTTATGCCCCGCTGCGATGGCGCCGAACGCGTCTGCGGCGTCGCCGATGACGAATATGTGTGGGTAGGGAGTAGTCGTGTTCTCTGGGTCTACCGTCGCCCGTGCCGGAGGAGATGTAGCCTCTTCAGGGGCGCCGCGGCATAGCTGCATGGTGCGCAGGACGTGTGCGAGGCCGGTGGTGGGATCGACCGTGGAGGGGTCGAGGTCTGCGAGGAGGCGCGTGTTGGGTGTTTGGCCTGTGCACATGAGCTGGGGGATTGGGAGCGGTGAGCAGCGAGCTGGGATTTGTCGTAGAGGGGACATACGACGAGGTCTGCGGCGATCTCCCGCCCGGCGAGGGTGCGCACTGTGCGTGTCCGCGTCTCCTTGTGTGTTGTCTGGCTGGAGCTGAGGGAGGAGAGGTCCAGGCGTTCGTTGAGGATGACGTCGAGGTTGGTGATCGTTTCGAGGACTTTAGTGACTGTGTGTACGGGGGCGTAAGCCCAGTGGAAAAAGGGAAGGTGTAGGGCTTACTCTCGTCGTGCATGGCTTCATCGAAGCGGGGCAACAGGCGCTTGCGGGAATGGAGCAGCGTTACTTTTTTCTCGGGGTAGATCGTCGCGATGTCCGTCGCGAATTCTAACAGATGAATTGATTAAATTTGCAAGGGATACTTGGCGAGCGGCGTACGGATGCCAAGCGCTCCTCCGCCTACGACGAGAACATTCTGTGCCTGCTTGACGATTTCCTGATGCTGCTTCATCCATGCGATGCCTTGAGCCTTGGTGCCGCGGTAGAGCGGGAGCTGGCTGGTGGTGTCTGTGCGCCAGAGGTCAAGCGGGGCCGGTAGGAGGGAGCCGAGTGCGTAAATCATGTATTCGTACGGCACGGTTTGGGACGGCAGACCGTGTTCTGGGAACGCGCGAGAGAGTGTGATGGAGTCTGTGCTGATCGAGGTGACGGTAGCGTGGAGGCAGCGATGGGATGGGTTGTCCGAGAGGAAGACCCTGGAAAGGGGTATGACTGGATGGGTCAGCGGGCGGTCAGCGCCAGATTAAGAGGCTCACAGGCTTTGTGTTCGTGGCGGGGCAGGACGGACACGCGCGGGAAGATGTAGACGTCTGTACACAATCAGCGGCGTCGAGAAATACTGCGACAGTCCTCACTGTTCATGTGTCTACTCTCTGTCAGTATATTGCAACGCGCGAGCATAGGCGACATACGAGTTGCGGTCAACAAGCAGCACCCTCCATCCCTCGGCAAGGCCGTCTGCAAGGATCTGCGCCGCTCGGCAGCCTGCTATGGTCAGTACGACGTTCGCTGTAGTCAGCGCCACAACATACCTCCATAGGCCGCCCCGAGCACGACAACAGTCTTTGGAGAAGAATCCATGCGGGAAATTTCGCAAGTCTCGGCCTTATCAGATAACAATTCATTTGATCGCTTGGCGCTTGATCCCCAGTGAACACGGGTTCTGGGGATTTCTGAGGCAGGAGCTCCGTTTCTGGCTCTGTCGGGTCCAATCCGATGCAATTCTGAAAATGTGTAGATCAAAACAAAATAGAATTTCGAGCTTGCGCATGATTTCATGCGCTATAGCGTCTTTCGTAAGAAGAAGTAATGGAAGTTCGCAGAATGGAGTCACACAAAATGAATGAGGAACGGGTTTCTTGACATAGCGTCACGGTCACACGATTCGGACTCCTTGGATACGTACCACTACGTTCTCGCGCTACATCGCGCTGTTCCTTGCACACTCTTTTATACCTCCCAACCCTTCCTGCAAAAACCTAATTATCTCATTATCAAAATTTCACCTTACTTACAAAAGTTTTCATTACGTTCGGTATCCTCCAGCAAGCGTCCTCAGCATTCAGACTTGGGCTGTCTGATCGCCGATGTCGCTACCCCCTAAGTTGCGCACTGCTCGTGACTCTGTACCCACGACGGCTTAGTGTATCGGACGTACTATATAACTATTATTCCATTCCGAGGAGACGCGGGAAACAAGAAATACATCAAGGTCCACTAAGATACACGAAGTCTGAGAGGGCATCGGACCCGCGTTTCAGAAACGCGAACCAAGGGGGTGTGATGATCGGCGAATAGGGGACCCAGATCGCAGACTAGCGCGCATCGGCGAAGTCGATAACCCCCATGGAAGCGGTCTGTGGAAGGATGCCTGCCTTTTGTAGGACAGGTGTCAGGAATTCGACGTAGAGGGGAGCGATAAGCTCTAGGTGTCGCCAATAACGTAAGAAAGCGTCGGAAGTCCATCTTCCCAGGATTTTGACCACGTCTGGAGGAATATCGGCTAGGAGGAGATGTGTAGTACCGCCTATTCTAAAGCAGTGTCCGGATATAGTTGGGAAGTTAGGCTTTGACAACGCGGTATTCAAGCGTGTAAGAAATTTTCGCTGTGTAAGAATGCGGTATCCTCCTGCATTGTTTGTGTAAGCTGCGATGGGGTGTGTAGAGGAATGAAAGTTTGTGCCATGATGGAGTATCAATGCATTGATTGGATCTATGGAATCTTGTTTACTTAATATGACATCTTCCCCCTTCCTGCCACTTGTCTTCGTATTTGGCAAATGTAGGATTCGTGAACCAGCCGTTGTGGAGGGAGGATGGAGATTGTTCCATGTTGGGAACAGCGAGGGATCAAATTTAGATTTGGAGAGAGGAAGAAATTCTCCGAGCCGGATTTAGCACCAGAAACAAGCCAATGCAACGAAGTAAATGCATACATCTTCAGAGGAAAAGTAGTCAATCGTTTGTTCCAGAGCAAGCAAACAACCCAAGTCACATGCCTATGTTTCAATAAACCTTGACTCTCTATTTAGATCTCAGAAACATCATCTATGGAGCAATAATATCGTTATTGGCTCATCACATCCTTCTCCTCCACATCCTCTACGTATATACTCCCTCTACTGTAACAGAGTGCCAATTCCCCCAGTCACCTCTTAAAAAGGCTGATTCGCTTGTCTACCACCGCTTCTGCTGGTCAAACGATGACCCTGCCTGAGATGACTAACTTCTCTTTACTTGATACACCTGTCTTGCTTATAACATTCACAACGTGGTTTGTGCCATCGATGGCGGCCTATAATTGAAATCAGCACAAAGTTCCGTTTGAAAAAGATTAAGTCATTCACATTCAGAGTGTCATCGACATTGGTGCGTCCGGAATGCGAGGATGTGGAGCGTAGAATAGCATCGACACCTGGAATTACGAGTCAAACGATATGGAAAGGATTCTTATGTTCCATTCAGGCGTACCCTTGAGAGCTTCACTATGATCGTCGGTGTCAAGGTTGTCAATGGTATTGTTGAGCTGCTGGGCCTTTTTGCCGAATATTTCTAACCCTTGGACCTGATAACCTGCTTTTATGGAGGCACCGGCAACATGGCCAGCAATGAAGGCAGTAACACCAATGACCTAGAAAGTGATGGAGAAGATCGGTGAGGTCCTTCTCATCGTCAGAGAGATCACGCACCAAAACGAGCTTTCCAGGCATGATGTTAGAAGAAGTAGTAGATAAGAGGTTGGAGGTTTCTGTAGAAGCCAGAGCACAAACCAGAGGTTTATATACTATCGTGCCCCGGTAATTCGTACCCCATCACAGACATGCCTCACCTTAGTCAGAGGGTTATTCGAAGCCCGCTTAGACAGTCAAGTCAATGCGACTCGGACACGTTAGATTGTGTAGTAGCATTTAAGATGAAAGACCATCAATTGAGAAATGTACAGCTGCTTAAGCTTACACATAAAGCACGTTTCCCCAATATCATGCATAAACACTGAATGCGCCTCACGCAAGCCAGCGTCACCTAGAGAGGTTTCTCCCGGATCAATTTGGCATATGATCGTAGGAGCATAAATCGACACGATCCATCCGATCATTCATCCCTGCTCTACATGGAATGAATCCACGTCAATTAAATATGCCACTGAAAACTCTGCAAGGAAAGTTTTAATAGGTTACGCATACCACGACAGCGAACAACACCATACATAGCAGGCATAGAGTACAAACACTAATTTACCCCCGCCTCTTAGCCTTGTAGTGCGGCTTGCTGGCAGAATAAATAGATTTCTTCTTCTGTGGAATGAATGAATGAATTCAATTCTTGCCACCAGCAAGCTGCTATGCAGGGCTAAGAGGCAGGATAGAGTTATGGTTTGCAGCACCCATCTGCATTGTTAATGAATGTGGCAAACACTGTGATTTGGGGCACAGACCAGTCTCTCCACCTGACTTTTGTTCCATTCTTCCCAGCATTCCTGACATAATTGTTGTTCCAATTTTTATTCTTGGATGCCTGTTTCAGTGCCATTATTCATCCCTCCTTTGTGTGTTCCACCATTTATCCTCTCCTTTGTATATTCCATTCATCCCTTTTTTGTGTATTCCACCATTCATCCTCTCCTTTGTATATTCCATTCATCCCTCTTTTGTGTATTCCACCATTCATCCTCTCCTTTGTATATTCCATTCATCCCTCCTTTGTGTATTCCACCATTCATCCTCTTCTTTGTATATTCCATTTATGTTTCCCTTTCTTCCCCTAACATTCCAATCTTGTTATTTTAGACTGGATCGCACTTTTGATCCAGATTATTCCACATTTGATGGCAGTCTGATCTCTCCTCTTTGTATTTCCTGGCCCATGCTTCCCTCTTCACAACAGTAGTTGGACTTATTATTGAGTTTATAGCATGTCTTGATCCTTGTTCTAATCTGTTCTGTATTTCTTTTGGTGTACTAGGAGATGTTGTCTTTGGAACTTGTTGTACCAGGAGGCTTACAGTTTCCAGCCTTTTATTTTGACTTCTGGTGATTGTTATGTTCCTGAGCCTTGTGGCAACATCATATCATCATGTCACCACTGACACCTTCTATGCATACAAGGATAGCATTGGCAATGGAAAGTTTTGAAATGATTCTTCACACTTCTTTCATCTATTTTGTGATACTTTGAACTATATTATGTTATCTGTTTCTTGCTCTTGCAGACATTCACATCCATGGACTATATTGTGTATTTCAATTATATAGCTCTTGACAATATTGCATCACTATTTTACTATTGAGAAATACATTGACAGTCATAACTACCAGGCTGTAGACCTTGAGTTTGCTGTGTGCCACAGTGGCCCATCCCTATTGATCATGTGTTCAGAGTACCATAAAAAGAGGTATAAATAGGCCAAGTAGAGTAGAGAATAGACAGGCAATTAATAGGCAAAGGCTCAGTAGTTCCCAGGGAGTGAATCACTTAGGCTGGAGTTTGTTGATAACCTCTACATTTCAGAATAGTAATATTTTAGGAAGTAAACTACACCTTCAATACACAAGCATTCTATCAAAACATCAGTGTGGAGTTGGAGTAAATTCTCTAAGTCTTCAAAAAAGCTTCAGAACTATCAGGAATACTCAAACCAAATACTACAACAGGATATTTAACAATGAACACTGTTCAAACACATACTGTGGTCTCATCATCAATGTCATAGGTATGCTAGAAGATCTTCAGGATCTTTATGATAATGTCATTATATCAGTATATCACCTTGCATGAGAATGAAACACACCATAGACAATGAGGGGACCACAAAGACCCTGAATAGTAAATATAAGCCATTGTCAAAAACAAAGAGAATATATGATCCTATGTCCACATACTGAATACTGAGTTGACTGTATGGAATTTTTAGAGGCTAGAAGTTTATCATGCTATAGTGATGGACTTGTGATACCACAACACCCAGTTGGACATGCTTCTTGAGACCTCTGAATAGTGCACATTTTACTAAGTGATACCTAGAGATTGGATAGAGCCAAGAGTTCAAAAAGAACAGTAAATGTCAATGCCAAGATGCATTTCATGAGAGTGTCAAGTAACTGACTAGGAGATACAATCTTAGCATTATCAAGGATTCAAGTGAGCTTGACCCAAGGCACAATGCATGTCTGGTCTTGGACAGGAATTCATGTGACCATTGCAGTGACCTGTCTTCTACTTGCATGATTCATGTACTAGTGATACTCTTGACATGTCTGCAACCACACCTTTCCTGATTATGCTATAGATGGTCACTGGCATGACATGCTGTTAGGCTAAACATAGATTAATGTATGGGGTATTTGACAAGCAATAAATACACCATGAATAGACTAACATTCACATAGGATCAGTGTAAGGGTGACCTCTGAAGGCTATGGCTAAGTCACACAGCTGGCAGAGGGAGATCCAAAGTATATTCAGTACTATTTAAGGTTGTACAGATATAGCTACACACATGGCAGAGGGAGATCCAAAGAGAACAACTCTGGAGATTCTCTATGCCAAAGGTGGCACTTCCAAGGCTCTGGATGCATGGGAGCTACTGTACAGAATAACAGAAAGCCTCAACCCTAACCTAAAACAGTGGAAACCTGGAGACTGTCCAAATCTAGAAGTGGCTGTGCTGGGGAGCTGACAGTAAATGAATTACAAACAGGGGATCAGTGCAGCTAGAGTTCTAAAGGTTGTACCAGCAGATATGGCTTGAGTAAATGCATAAAGGAAAATCATAGTGAGGGTGGCCAGAGAAGGAGTAGAAGGTGAGAATGAGAGATGAAAGAAGGGTTCCAATGCAGCTATGCTGGAAGACTGACAGTAAACAAATTATGGACAGAGAACCAGTGCAGCTAGAGTCTTAGAAGTGGTACTGGCTGGTAGGGCTTGAGAAAATGCATAAAGGAAAATTATAGTGGGAGTGGCTGGAGGAGGATTAGAGGGTGAGAAGCAGGGATGAAAGATGGGCCTCCTGACAATCAGCTTGTCATTGCTCACAAAGATGATTAGCATTCCATAATACCCCAGAAATTAGATACCCACTATTGCCACAATACAGCATAATTAGTGCTTAGACATGGGGTCTTTTATAACTGGAGCCAGATAGGTGTTGTGTTTGATGTATTACCCACCATAGTTCATCTTCTTCCACCTCAAGGTATTCATGATTGACTCAAGCCTCAATATTTAGAAAATGATTATGCCAAGCAGTCACTTCTCCAATTCAATGCTTCAAACATGCTAGACCTTTCTTATTTTGATGCACATTTTGTCTTTTACCTTTACCTCTATTACCTTCAGACATCCTGTATTCATTCTCAGTCAATACACAGAAGATGTCCAAGTTTGTAAAACACCTCAGGCTGCACCACTGTTGTATATCCCCAAGAAGAATGGGACATTAAGGACTACTCTTGATAAGCAACAGCATGATGATAATATGATAACAGAAGTCAAATCTTAACTAATGAGGCAAAAGAATTAGTAAACCTCATAACTGCACTATACAGTCTTGCAGAATGGGGGACAGAGTGGACATACCTAGCATCTCAAATCCAAACAATGCTTATTTGAGCAACTCCTTAACTTGAGGGTGGGTTCTTGACAGCAAAACTGGTTATGTGCCCAGATAATCCCATTGTTTTTCCTTTTTCCTTTTTGTTTGTATTTTTCTAAAGTATTGTAGTATTACTGTGGACACCATGTCCAATTATCAAAAGTCAACCTCTATGTGCCAGGATATTGCAGTGTGACCCACTTTCCATAAAGAGTTTGGACATCCATGTTACCAGGGGCAGGAATGCGCATAAATACCAAATTTTTGTCTGAGAGAAAGTGTGGGACTCATGAATTTTTATTTATAATACCCAGTAAACCTTCTCTTATGTGGCTAAGGTACCAAACTATATGATTACTCATGGTATTCAGGTGTTGTTCCTAACACTCTAAACCTAGCTTCTCACTTCAATAACACACTGGTGGTGGCAAGTTGATTAGACTTCCTAACACATGCTATCTGCTGACCTATTCAAGGCACTTGCACATGTGTTATCTGTTGAAAAAAAATACATATCTTGCTATTCAGACATGTTCACTATATTTTGAGATACTATTAATGATGTCTCTGTTCATAAGGCATGAAAAAGACTATTGAGGTCACATAGGTGTGACCTTGAACTAAATATAGTAATGTAGCTTAGATAATATTAAATACAATGGGAGGGTGCAATGTAAAAACCTCGGCCATTACATACTCTCTCATGAGACTATCATGGGTTTCATTATACTTTGTCTATAATAGGATGTAGATGCTGGGAGGTGTTGTTTTAGCTAAAAACTATAAGAGTAGGATAGAGCATCCTACCTGGAGAAGTATAGTGGAGTGTGTAGGAGCAACAATCCTATGAGTATAAACTCCTGGCTAGTAAGGTGATAGTGGTTAGGTCAAAGTCCAGACCAGCCATGGAGCAGGAACAAGCAAAGGCCATAAGAAGGTCTCTGCTGCAGGTGCAGGAACAAGTAGAAACTGTTATGAGGCCTCTGCAGAGTATGGTGGCAATCAAGTAGAGGCCTCAGAGAGGCCTCACTAGATCTGTATGTAGGCATAAGTATGGCCCATTATGGAGCCTCTACTTCCATCCAATCTTTGTCTACCTCATCTGCTAGGACTGAGTCAGACCAATTGACTACCACAGCATTGGCTGTAGTGGTGGGAGTTGAGTTAATATTGGAATCTATCTCCTCAGCCAGGGATTCTGAGCCAGCAGCATTGGCCATGGTCTCAGTAGGCCCCAGCTCACTAGGTGGTTCTAACATGGGTGGTGGCACATCAATGGCAAAACCATTGTTTCTGGTTCATTTGACAAATCTGTCAGACTATGGAATGCTTTCAGTGGTGTACAGCTACAAGTATTAAATGGTCACACTGACTGGATCACATCTGTTGCATTTCCACCTAATAGCAAAAACATTGTCTCTGGCTCACATAATCTATCTATAAGAGTGTGGAATGCCTCTAGTGGTGTACAGTTGTACAAGTTGAATGGTTATACTGATTGAATCACATCTGTTTCATTTTCACCTAGTAGCAAAAGCATTGCTTCTAGTTCAGAAGACCAATCTGTAAGAGTGTGGGATATCTCTAGTGGTGTATAGCTGCAAAAGTTAAAACATCATATTTTCACAGTCAAATGTTTTGCATTTTCACCTGATAGCAAATGCATTGCCTGTAGCTCATTTGACAATATAAAAATATGGAATGTCTTTAGTGGTGCACAGTTGCAAGACTTGGTTGGTCATAATAACTTTGTTATATCTGTTGCATTTTTACCTGATGGCAAATATATTGTTTCTGGTTTAGTTGACAACTCTGTTAGACTATGGAATGCTTTTAGTGGTGCACAGCTACAAGTATTAAATAGTCATACTAGCTTTGTAAAATCTGTTGGATTTTCATCTGATAGCAAAAGCATTGTATCTGGCTCACATGATAAATCTATAACAGTGTGGAATGTCTCTAATGATATGCAGTCGCAGAAGTTAAGTAGTCATACTAATTAAATAACATCTGTTGCATTTCTTCCAGACAAAAAAAAAACACTATTTTTAACAAATCTGTGAGAACACAGAATTTTTCACATAGTGCACAGTCTAATATAACAAATATGTCAATGTCCATCTTTAAAGGCTGGATTATAATACTTCCTACTCAACCTTGTCTGATGTGCATTCCAAAGAATGTTTTTCATATAGTTAACTATCTATTTAATACTTTTGTCATCTCATGATTACAACCTGCACACTCTGGCACCCCTCTCCCAGAACCTGACCTCCCCACCACCCTGGCTCCCCCAACGCCCACCAACCATGCCCCTCTATATGCCCCACCTGCAGCATGCTGCTATCACGCACTTCCCAAAACTATCATGCATCATTCTGGGCCATCATGCACTCTCCCAAGCCATTACACATCATCTCAGGCCATCACACACTCCCTCAAGCCATCACGCATCATTCTGGGCTATTACACATCATCCAGGATCATCACAAGGACCTCCTGGCCCACATGCAGATCACTTGAACCCCACATGGGCTGCTTGGCCATCATGCATCACACCAATCACCAAATGCTCAAACCACCATTGATCTCACAGCCCACCTACGTGATCTCCTCAATATAGCTGCCCTCCACCCTGCCACTACCCATAGAATCCTGGAATCTGCCCCAGAACTCTTCTTAAACCACATCCCTCCTGCCCATAGTATATAAAGACCATAGGTAGCTCCCATGTATCTTAGTCTCGATATTAACAATAACAACCAGTGTCTCTGTCTGCTAAAACTTCTGGCCGATTTCCTCTTTGTGCTTGTTTAGTCTCCTTCATGCTTGCCTTGACTTATTATCTGGCATGCACCTCATCGACTAGCATGCACTAAACTCTAACACTCTGATTTCATCTCATCACTGGAACCCTTCCATTGACTTGATTCCCAGCATTCAGCTCAAACCTGGAGCAAGTCTCGTAACTCCAGAACTTGCTCTCCCTGCCGTCTTGTGTCCTGGAACACCTCCCAGAGCTCTTGACACCATGTCTATGTAGTTTGGCACTTGCTTGTGCCTTGTAAGGTTGTTGCTTACTAGGAAAGGCCCCTGGGTCAGTGGAACCTGACACTCATCAGACAGTTCTTTATACATAAATCTGTCTTTTTGCACCTTTGGAGAGGAATGGACACAATGTTATAATTATTAATCTATACATGTAGTTCTACTAGCAATTTTATTGATATATATACAATATATTTATCAGCTTGTTTATTAAGGAATATTGACTATAAATATAAACTAAGACATGTGAGTAATCAATAAATTGGTTGTAAACTAATTGCTTCAATATGTTACTTAGTCAAGATGTAAGCTTCAGGCTTCAGGCTTCAGGCCTCATCTTCATCTTGTGTCAGACCTTGATTATCATGACAACTAATTTCTCTCATTAGTCATATAAAAACTTTGTTTTAATCTCAACATATTTTTATTGATTGTCATTATTTTGGAGGCATTTTTGAGTGGGAGTGAGGTCAGGAACTTCTTTACAAGACCTCTGTCACAACATATTTGCAGAACAAAGTATATTTGAGTAATATAAGTACAATTTAACTGGAGGCAGAGATTTGAAGTGATCAGTATATAAATGATAAGAGACTCTTCAAAGCTGACCTGGAGGCAGAGATTGGAAGTGATTCTAACTCCAGAATACAGATGGTTTATATGAAGTCATACTGGTAAAACATATGGAGCTCAGTGCATAACATGAGCGTAATATATGAGTAATAGATAAACAAAATTTAAAATGAAGATAACAAATGAAACATACAATTTGAAGATAGAATTTCATAATATGGCAATACATGCGCTTGAGCTTGAGCTGTTCATCATATATCCTCATCACTCCTACTTGAAGGCAGCTCAGGCATGATTACTCTGAGTCAAGTATGATGTTTTTTGAATGTTTGTTGTGGTAAAGCTTTTGTAAGTATGTCAGCTATCATATCTTGAGTCAATATGTACTTGAGCTTGATATTTCCATGAGAGATATGTTCACAGATAAAATGAAAACATATATTGATATATTTGGCTTGTAAATGACTGATTGGGTTTTTGGATAGTGCAATACTACCAGTGTTGTTGGTATGAATTATTGTGGCCTTGATCTGTTTAAAATTGAGGTCTTTCAGTAAATATTTGAGCCATATAGCTTCACAAATTGCATTGGCAGAAGCGATGTACTCTGCTTTGATAGTGGAAGTTGCATTAATGAGTTGTTTGTGGGAAGACTAAGAAACAAGACTACCATTGAGGTCATAACACCATCTGCTAATTGACCTTTGATCATACTGATCTTGGGCCCAATTAGCATTACTCCAGCCAATCAAGAAAACATTATCATTGTTGTAATTTTTCCACTTTAGAGAGTAATGTTTCATCCTTTTCAAGTAGCATAAAATATGCTTACAGCCTGCGAGGTGAGGGATACCTGGATTATTAGAGAATTGAGCCAGGAGACTGACCAAAAACTAGATGTCAGGATGTGTTTGCATTGCATAAAACAATGAGCTGACTAAAAATAGGTAGTTTAGTCCATTGGCATAATTCAGATAAGTATCTCAATCCTCGTTTGTAATGGAGGCTTGTAGTAGAGACAGATTATAATTGGTCAGCAGAGGTGTGGATACAGGATGGCAAGAGGTCATTCTGAATTGTTCAAGGATTGAATCAATATAAAGCAATTGATTAAGATAAATCATGTGATTTTGTTGGTTTTGTTTGACTTGAAGGCCAAGAATGTAATGTATCTTGCCTAGATCAGTAATATTGAATTGTTGATCCATATTCCTTTTGAATGGTGCGATCTTGATAAGGTCTTTTCCTGCAATGGCCATGTCATCAACATAGACAATGGCAATAAGAATAATGCTGTTTTCTTTATAAAGAACGTAAAGATAATCATCAGCATGAGAAGGTTTAAAACCTAAGCTCATGAGAACATCATGAAGCTTTTCCTTCCATTTTTGCCCAGCTTGTTTAAAACCATAGATGGCCTTTAACAACTTCCAATACTTGGCATTGCCTACCCCTTCAGGCACTTTCATATAAATTTCTTCATCAAGGTTTCCTTCTAAATAAGTGCCTATCACATTGATTTGATGGATTTCAAGGTCCAGGGTTGTGGCTAGGGCAAGAAATACCCTAAGTGTTGTGAACTTTGCCACTGAAGAAAAAGTATCATTGTAGTCAATATTGGGAATTTAGGAGAAACCTTGAGCAACAATTTGAGCTTTGTACTTAGCATGTTTGCCATTTTGGTCAAGTTTCTCCTTGAGAACAACTTTACTTCTCACTGAACATTTACCAGGAAGTAAGTCATTGGCTTTTATGAAAACTTGCTTCTTAACTAATTGTTTGTACTCAGCCTGGATGGCTTGCTGCCAATTGTTGGCTTGAGGGGATTGCAAAGCATCTTCAATATGAGGTCCCAAAACAGCCATAAAAGCCATGTGTTTGGCATGTTCATTGGACACTGGACTTTATTAATATCTAATTGGAATTTTCTTTGTATGTGTCAATGGCATTTGTTTGGGTAAGTCCTCCCACTTGGATGTAGTTGGATATCAGAGATCTTTGATGGGAGTGTCACTTTTATCATCATTGTCTGGTAAATTCAGTGTTTTCAACATTGTTTCTACTTCTGATTTGGAGGATGGGTTAGGAATTGATACTTGATTAGCAGAGGTTCCTTCAGGATAGATTGCCATGTCAATAAAATTATCAATTTTGTCTGTAGATGAACTGGTAAGTCCTGGATCAAGGCATGCCAGCTCACTTGGCATATCATCCTCATAAAATTTGACATTCCTTGAAGCAATCAATTTCCCGTTCTCCAAATCTTCAAGTTTATATCCCTTTGTCTTGTCTGACCACCACCCCAACATTCTGACATGTACCGCACGAGATTCCAACTTGCCTTGATAAACTTCCTTGGAAACATGAGCCCATTCCATAGGTCCAAAGATTCTTATCTGAGACAAGTCAGGTTTTCAACCATACCACTCAGTGTAAGGTATTTTGCCCTGAAGTGCTGAGGTTGGCATAACTGAATGGATGTATACAGTGTACAGAAATGCTTTGCCCCAATAGCATAAGTCCATTCTAGCAGCATGTAACATGCTTCAAACCATCTCCATCAGTATTACAATGGTACATTCAGCAGTACTATTTTGCTGAGGTCAGTAAAGATTTGTGGTTTGATGCATGATACTATTTTGCTTACAAAATTCTTGCATTGCAGAATTAACAAACTTGCTGCTGTTATCGGTCCTAATAATTTTGACAAGCTTTCCACCTTCATGTTCATATCAAGCGACTTGATTTTGGACTGTCAAATAGACTTCATCCTTATTTTCAAGGAGCTCACTGGAGGGGTAATGTTGACTTGCTTCTACCACAGCTAGTGCATATTGTTTGCTGTCCCATGTAGGTATGAACATAGGGCCAGTCAAATCTATGACTAACAATTTGTTTATATCATAGTGCATTTGACTGGAGTCTGGGAGAGGAGATTGTGTAGACTTTCTTTCAGTGCAGCCACTGCAAAGCCAATCAAATTTGCATGGTAATTTCAAGTTTATGCCAGTCACAAGGTCATTGTCGACCATTGATTTGATAGTTCATGGGCTGATATGCCCCAAACGTCAGTGCCATAGCCACATGGTGGGTCGACTAGCTATATAAGCTACTTTGTTTTTGTCGATGCCCATGGTCATTGTTACAATTCGGTAAAGGGTTCCTTGCATCCCAATCAGATTGGCCTGAAGGAACTCTTTCCCATTCCAGGTGAGGCTGATGCCATGCAGAAGGCTATTGAACGTGACTCCAGCCCTATGTAATGAGCCAAGGCTTATGAGATCTGCTCCCAAAGCAGGAATATGCAAGACATTGTGTAATTGGACATTGGTGACGCCACTTGGCAAGCATGTCCTGAAGGAAATAGCTCCTTTCCCAGCTATTGGTAGTATATTCATGCCACTGACCAAAATGTGCTGATTATCAACCTTTTGATAATTCTTGAAATGTGAACAATTTGCCACCATATGGCAAGAAGCGTCACTATCAAGTAGGAGACCTGAGAGCATCCCATTGTTAGTAGCCATTAGCAACTTGCTGACTTCATGCAAGGTCAACTCTGTCATAGTGAGCAACATGTTTGCCTTGAATTTAGGACATTTCAGGTGCCAGTGACCTTTATCGCCACAGTTATGGAAAATACCGTCAGGCTTTGGTTTGCATTTTTGTCTCGCATTCTTCTTAGTATGTTTGGAGTTGGATTTGCTGTTACTCAAATTACAATTGTTTTTTGAGATAAATGCTAATGTTTTATTTGAGGCAGAATCTTCCAATATAAGTTGGTCATAAAACAACAACAATTTGGTTGTGACCACCTCCAAAGTGAGGGTCGCACCACAAAGTAATAGATTCTGCTTGATGACTTTCCATGTCGGGGTCTTTGGTAAGGACAACAGCATCACATTTAGGATTGTATAGTCATTAATATTATGACCTGCATCTATAAAGCAATGGTGGATGCTCATATAAAACCCAAGATGGTCAGTCAGGGGTGAGTGTCCATTCTAATTCTTCATGTATAGCTGTTGATAGTAGTAGTGAATGTTCACTCCACTCTGCTGGTCAACGTAATTCTTCCAAAATTGGTCCCAGACTATTTTTGAGCTGGCATAGTCCATGATGGCTTTGCACTGTGTATATTAGATTGCGGCATGGATTAATCCAATGGCAGAATCGTCTCTGATGACCTAGCGCTTGTACTTGTCAAGCGCATGCTCCCAAGTTGAGAATTTCTTTGTTTGCATGACTCATCAGATCATCACCTTCTTTGTATGAGGCTTCAAATTGTTTGTCACTCCTTGTGCACAAAGAAGCCAACAAGTCACGGAATTTAGCAGGAGGTTTTGGAGGGCACATATCACATCCAGAGACTACGCCCTATAATCCTTTTGCCTGTAGGGCAGATTTCATGTTGTCTGCCCATACATGGTAATTTGTACCGCTGAACTTGGGAAACTGTAAAGTTTCAGAAGTATTGTCATTTGTGGCAGCAGGGCCCATAACCTGTTGCAACATATTTGCAGGACAAAGTATATTTGAGTAATATAAGTACAATTTAACTGGAGGCAGAGATTGGAAGTGATCAGTATATAAATGATAAGAGATTCTTTAAGGCTGACCTGGAGGCAGAGATTAGAAGTGATTCTGACTCCAGGATACAGATGGTTTATATGAAGTCATACTGGTAAAACATATGGAGCTCAGTGTGTAACATGAGTGTGATGTATGAGTAATAGATAAACAAAATTCAAAATGAAGATAACAAATGAAACATACGATTTGAAGATAGAATTTCATAATATGGCAATACATGTGCTTTAGCTTGAGCTGTTCATCATATATCTTCATCAACCTCTAGCAAGACCAGCTTGGAGAATAAGTCTGAGAGGTCAGGATTAGCTCTTCTGCATTATACATTTTTATACTCCTGCTCCAGCAAGGATGTGCTGTGATATAGCAGAGAAATCCTTAGACTTGTTCTCTTCAGATTTCCCTCTGCCAGTTGTGTAATCTCTAGAGGTTGCCCTTATACCAATGGTGTACCTGATAGCTGGTGAACAGCCTGCTGTTCTTCACAATTGAACATATGAAGATAAGGTTGCAGATGGCACATAGTTCAAAAAACTTTAGATACATGACATCATCCATTCCAGATCCCTTGTTTATTTCAGCATCCTCAAACACACCTCTTCTGGATCAACCTGTTGACTACACACACATCCCCATATGTAGCATGCACTGATATGAAAGAAGTAATATACCACAACAGCACAAAGGTACTGAGGTGTCAACAACCATTGAACATAGTGCAGTGGTGTGTTCATTCAAACCCCAAGCAAAACAGCGCATGGATACAAGATATATATATCGACACCTACAAAAGTATGACGAACCTTTTAAAGGGCAGCAAAGAGTTGTTGGGGGGAGAGACGGGGTACAAGGGGGAGGAAAGGCATCGCCAATAAATAGACTAGAAACGGATACACGGAACGACGACTATGTTGGGGAAGACAAGATGCTATACGCCTAATGCGCTCTGGGACGTACGAACATAGTACACACACACATACATCGGGGGATGGGGGATAGAAATAGGTTAAATGATAGAGAAAAAAAGAAAAATAAAATAAGGGGACAAATCAAAAAAGATAGCAAAGCGCGACAAATTCATTTTTTCAGACGAGACGAGCGAGGGGAGGAAGAAGCCAAGAATCAAGTTGTTTGAGTCTTCGTAGGCTGGCTGCAGGATAGCAGTGGAGCTCCGATAGATAACATGTACGAGGCCGTCCGTCATGTGCGATTATGGGACGATGAATGGCGAGATGCAAGCTAAGATGTATGGACGGAACAGGAAGTGGATGACTTAAGCTTAAGCCGTCTATATCAGATGTATCAAAAGGGCGCTCCACTTATGGAAACTGTGATGATACATACCGCAGGTGCCTCGTCTACAAGGTCTTCTGCAGTAGCGCCTTCGGCCGCAGCCTCGGCCTCAGGATCTTCAACGATAGTCTCGCTAGCAGCTAAGGCAGGTTCTTGACCTTCGACAACGGCAGGATCGGCCTAAAGTCAATGGGATACAGATTTAGCACATTCGGCGGAGTGATATTTTGATATCTTGAACGGGGCAAGACGGAAAGCAAAAGACAACGAACCTTGGAAACAGGTTTCTTAGAGCCACCCCGGGAAGGAGGTTTGGCAGAGGCTCTTGAAGAGGGTTTAGCGGCAGCGGTAGACGCAGGTTTAGCAGATGCCTTCGATGATGGTTTAGCGGAGGCCCTGGAAGAAGGTTTATCAGCAGCCTTGGAGGCCGGCTTCGCACCAGCCTTGGATGCGGGTTTGGTCTAGAAAGCATCGTCACTAGGTCAAATCACTAAACAACACAGATTGAAAACTGACCTTCTTCGCGGGAGGCTCTTCCGTCCCCGCTTCAGCTTCAGCCTCAGCCTCAGGGTCAGCCTCGCCATTTGGCTCTTCAACTTCAGCCTCCTTGCGCTTCTTCCCCCTCGCCGACTTGGGCTTGTCATCCTTAGCCTCACCTTCGCCCTGCTTCTCCTTGTCGGCCTTCTTGGCTCGAGGTTTCGCCGGTTTCTTCACTTGCGGTTCAGGTTTGGGAAGGTCCTTGATGCGTGAAGAACGACGGGGCTCTGGAGCCTCGGTAGACCCCTCTGTAGCTGTAGCGGCTGCTTTCCTGGGCATAATGAAACAGCGGGTGGATGGTAAAATTGAGGCGAGAGATGGGCAAGTGGGAGAAGAGAGACGCGTTGGATTTCGAATCTTGGTTGATTGACAAGCATGCACAAACACTGTCACATGGGTCGCGCCGCCGCACGTGATGCATTAACCGTGACGTGTTTTCCTTCGTGCAGCGGGTCCCTTGTAAGTTTGCGTTGGCTTCAAGGTGACATCCTACTTCAAACTGCAGTGGAGCTTACAGCTTAGAAAATGCTGCGAAGCTTGGTTGTCACTCAACTTGTTTCGGCAACTAGCTGCCGCTTTTTGAAGTTGCCATCAGTTAGAAAGGAAGTAAAAGTTGACCGTGGGAAGTCTCGATGGCGAACTGGAAAGTTGATAACTTATGCTAACTTGGGGTGAGCGCGACATACGATGTAGGATATAGAGCCGATGTACAGTGAAAAGAAGAAAAATTTCCGTCGATCCACAAAACTGAACCACGGATCGGCGACGAGGGCCGAGTCAATTCGCCATTCCGGAAACGGCACGACCATCTGTGCGACCCATACCTCCTTAAATTACGACCGGCCACCCAAACCGTCGACCTCGGTATTTGTAGGCGGGACAGCTTCCGCCCTTGTCGATCCTGATTATATGATCCTGGATCCCCTTGAGGGCATGGATAACGATAAAAAGAGGCGGATCAGGGACTCTATAGATGAAGTGCGACGGGAGAAAACTACGCGGTCGATTATTCCAAATACAGGTCAAAGGTTCCATGTGTTAGTAGTCCCTTACAAAGCGTACTCCTGCAAAGGCTCACACTCCCAACATATATAAAAGGGAAAAGTATTTTTGCATGCAAGAAAAGATGATTCATTAGGTATCGTAACAACGAACAGCGCCCGACCACAAAACATTACAGGGTATTATAGAGTTCAATTACACCACAAGAGAAAAGACAACAATCAATTTGAGAACAATGTACGGTATATCCGAACATAAAGAGGTGCGTTTTTGCGTGTTTCACGATACTATGGAAATGTTTAGTATCGGTAGAAGAAAGACAACACCAAAAGCGACGTACCGCGCGCATCTCCTCAACAGTGAGCCAACTCTTGCGACCAGTCTAAAGCACCGACATATGTGAGTAAATGTTCAAACATGTCATGATGCAAGTCAAGACGTACGTCAAGGTCAATCTCGTCAATTGCTCTAGGCAGCGTCCTCTTCCAGATGTAACCAATAATCCAAAAGAGAAGGATAATGGGGAAACCAAGGTAACTCGCTGTACATGAGAGTTGATTTATCGTCAAAAAGCGTGACCATGGACGAAGCAGACAAAGATACGAACAGAAGAAATTTTTCGCGACTTCCTTGGGGTCATCGCTCATGCCGCCGATAGGCCATATCGCCTAGAGAGACATCGTGAGTTTGACTCCACATACAATGTACTATAGATAGTGAACTCACGATATAGAATTGCGCGATGAGGACTAGAACCAAGAGGATGATACCGAACCACGATCCCCAAACGCCGCCGAGGGCCTTGAAGGGCAGTTCTTCTACGGAATGACCTTGCCGAACCCAAGCCATCCTGAAGCGGATACTACAAAGATGATGAGAACTGCACGCATTCGTCAACGGTTGATAACGTACTGGCAAAGGCAGATAGCCATCCAGGTAAAGATCGTCGAAAGGCCGGAAAGAGCGACGAGCCATGTGACTGCACAAGAGCTGAGTACAACCAAGGGCTTGAAAAAATCGAATTTATGCTTACAGACTGTGTTCCCCGCAGCGGCGACATTGATGTATGCAAGTGGAGCGAAGAGTAGAGTCGCTACGACAGACCACAAGGGGCGAGATGACTTGTCAACTGCGAAAGAACCATTCAGCATTCATGAAAAAAAGACGTTGACAACATCAGTTCACGTACCATATGAAAAGATCCTCGGTGCATATCCTGTTTCGGCGAGGGCAGTCAGAGTTCGTGATCCGGCGTAAACGGACGACAAGCCAATCGACAGAACGGAGACGCAAATGGTGGCGTTGACGAAATCTATGGTAGAGATATTAGAACGTTTGTCCGCGGAGTAGCGCGTTGACGTACGGTTAAGACCTTTGATACCAGCATGATCGAGAGCGATGACGAAGGGAGAGGCAGCTTCATTGGTGATAAGTTTGACCACACATAAGGAGGGGAAACAATGGCATACCAGCGCCGCTACCGCCGAGGAGCCTCGGCTCGTTGTAGGGAACCAACATTCCAATGATCAAGAGCGACGTCACATAGATGATAGTCTGGAAACACCAAGTTAGAAAACAGGAAGAGTGTCATCGAAAGTTAAAGGAATGGACGGAAACTTACGATACGCCAGAAGGTTCCTTTGACAGCGCCAGGCATGGTAGCGCGAGGGTTAGGGGTCTCACTCGCTGCCAACCCGATCAACTCAGTGCCAGCTGTTTGGGAATAAAGTTTTGAGCATGAGCATGCCAGAACTCTAAGATATCCTCTTACAGAATGCGAATGCGGCTATGATGGCCCGAGCTTAATCAAACATTCATCCAAAAGTAAAAGGGACATACCAGTGACAAATACAGCGCACACGCCGGGGAATCCATGTGCGAAAGCGCCTGGTTCGTGCCAGTACTTGGCACCAATGTATTCCCCGTACGCTCCGTCCTTGGGACCGCCACCGCAAATACAGATGCTATCAAGGGTACGTTGAAGACATGAAAAGGGTGATCGAGTTTCGCGAGGCTTACATTCCGATGAAAATGAACATGACAACCACAAGAAGTTTCAAACATGATGACCAGAACTCTTCTTCGGCATAGCCAAGAGTTCCAAAGACACTGACAATGACTAGCAAGAGGTATTAGCGCACGAATGAGAAAGCAAGCTAGAGGACGCGACTCACCGATAACTACCCAAAATACGGTGATCCAAGCTGCTATCGGTACTTTATCTGTCCAGTATTGCACCGTCGTTCCAGCGACCGTGATTTCAAGTGGAAGTACGACTGCCCATTGCAGATAGTAGTTCCAGCCCATAGCAAAAGCGAAAGAAGGGTCCAAAAAACGTTTAGAGAGCGTATAGAAGCCACCGGAGACCGGGTACAGGATACACATTTCACCAAGAGCCTGCTCGACATGAGATGGTTTGCTCTCTACCCAAGGAAAGTTAACTTACCTGCGTCACACTGATCAACATGAGACCCATTAGGATCCAAGCGATCATGACACCAGCAGGGCCGCCAGCGTTCAGCGCTGAACCGGAACCGACGAAAAGACCTGTACCTATGCTACCGCCTGTCAAGTAAGGTCAATAAGGACGCAAAGTTAACTCATTTGAACATGAAACTAACCGACAGCAATCATTGCCAAATGCCGTGGCTTCATCTTCTGCTGCAGCATCGGATTATCAGCCCGCAGCTTCTCCTTGTCTACTCCCTCGAGTTCTCCAGCAATCTGAATGCCTCTGTGCATGGCTCCTTAGTTACGAAGAACCAAGAGAATGAGGACACACATACCCTGTGGTTCCAGGCGCACGCTTGAAACTCTCGAACGAAAGACCGATGCGAGTCCATACGGATTCCTTCGATGGGTCATAAAATCCAACTTGCGGTGCAGAGTTTGAGTTGCTTGCAACGTCGAAGTCGTCATACACTTTTTCGGGCACCATAGCTGGGTATGGGGTCGGTACCGGAAACGTCGTGAGGGGAAGGGTGTAAGGGCCAGTAATATATGGCTGTTATGTGCCTCATTACCTAGAAACATGAAGCGAATATAAGGAAAATTAGCACAACTCGGCAATCCAAATTCCGCGTAGCAGAAACGATCGAGTGGTCCGAACCAAGCCCGAATCGAATTTTTTATATATTCAACGATCGAGATTTATCAAAGTGCTCGTGAGGATACGCGTTCGGCACCTCCGATAACATCCGGGGATTATTCCTTTTGCTCAGAAGATAACGCTTGTAGTAGGATGACCGTACCTCTTCGTCCCTTCGCCCACACGTCAATGTACCTGCGACAGAAAAGTGATCTCAACAAATCCACACAAGTGATTGAGGTCGACTCACCATTTGCATGGATAAGTTAAAAGCCGGCCGACCATGGACAAGGCCTCCAGTGTCCACAAATTTATCAGCGCAAAAAGGAAGTTCGAGTCACGTGAAGTCGAAAAAAGATAGCTCTATGATCAATGGAATCAATAGAATGAATGATCACAAAACTTCCTTCTTACACAGCCCTGGCAAGTCCGCCTTTCCTTTTCCACTGAGAACAAGATAACCTCAGCGCTTACGTCCAAACAACGCCACATCTACTTGGAATTTGGAGCCAATAAGCCTGAGTGAGTCCATGGATCATAGACAACCTGTAGCAATACGGACGCAATCGAGGAGTATAACCTAGTATGCCAGTCTCGGGCCAATTCCTACACCGGTCTGCAAGGTCCGTTACAGGGAACACATCTTGGCATTAGAACTGGACCCTTGCTTCCCCGCTTCTCTGGGACACGTCAAGACAGACTTGCCCAAGACCATTCCATGAGGTTCAGACGACTTAGCATCAGGGGCATTGCACCGTCTCCATCAGACGTCACCATTTTGATTGGCGATCAACGGCAGCCGACGGTTGTTTAAATGGAAGTATGACGAGCCACTGTGTGCCCCGGCGCCCCCTTTGTCGCGATTCTGTAACATTCAGCCAGGTCAGTTGTTTGAAAGGATCTACATAACTACTCGAGTAATGGCTGCTTTGGACTGAAATGCAACGAGTGGTACTCAGGAACTGCACAGGAGCGTCATAACTTGGCACCACATGCCACATCATCTCGCTAACTTTTGATCCCTCCAATAAAGGAAATTTCTAAAACCATTAGGCGGTGGATTGATGGCAGTTATTAACCGGGGTTAGCGCTTCATGCAGCGCCACATGGAACTCGGAGAGCAAGTCTATATATGTACCCCTCAAACCAGCGCCAAGGGTGCTCGCCAAGTGATAAGGCCTTTCGGATTTTTCGGACAGAGGAATATGGGCTGAAACCAGATAAACCCAAAAAGCCGTTCGGGAAGAAACGAACGCCAGTTTAGGCTAATCACCGACTCATGCTTATCATGGTTTATGTACGCCCATGCTTGAAAATAGACTCAGGCCTGCGGGACATTCGCCGGTAGACCTCGGACGATATCGAACACCCCAGGTTTCCCCAGACGACTGGACTCTGCGGGAGGAGCTGGGGCATCAGCATCATAGAGATCACAGATAATTGATCGGACCTACATACGGAAATCACGTTCAAGTTCACGGCTTCCGCCTCCGGACAGCTACCTTACACCCAAGCCCGAGTTCTAAATATGCCACATATGTTGATACTAATCCTGGGACGTGGATTCTTTGACACCCGGACTGAAGTTAGTTAGCATGATTGAAATGACACTTACCCAGAACACGTCAATTACAAGTGACGAGGAATCGAACACCAACTCTCCGTACAATGGCCAAATCATTGATTTACAATGTACATCGAGATTTGAATAAAGAACACAATTTACAGAAAATAAAAAAGAAAAAAAAAATTAATCTTATCGAACGGATCTTTCCAAATCCGTCGAAAACTTGCCATCTCCATACCCACTTTGCTTTCGTTCCCTTTGGGCTGTCGACTCCTGAGACCCTCCTGAGTCGACATAAGCACCAATGTAGTCATAATTGTCCTCGTTCTTCGGAACAGGTGGGAGCGCTTGTGACGAAGGAGGAGCCGGCGGTTGCGCAGGTGAGCCTGACCTACTGGGACGACTGGGAGATCCATCGCGGACGGGTGGGTACTGCGAGCTCGGGATGCGCTTCCTGATAGACAACGGGCTCACATCTGAGAATGTCGACGGGGCATCGCTGCCCATCCGCTGTGGACGTTTGAAGGCGGCCGCGGAAATGGTGCGCGCGCCTGGGGGTCCCGAGGCGGTGAGAGACGAGGTAGACTTCTGTGCGGGCCCCGGGAACGTTCCGAGACTACGGGGGTATTCGCCCGACGATGAGTTGGGGTTTGAATAGGACGATGAGGGAAGTTGCGTCGCTAACGGAGGAAGGCGGGGAGGCTCGTCGTTGCTATGTCCAGGCGTGGCTGATTGGGAGTCGATTGACGCACCATATGGCTGTTGTTGAATCGATCCCGGCGGATATGGTGAGATGTTATCCACCATAGGAGGCGCATGATACGATGGGTATGGCAAGACAGGCGAGTCTGTATTTGGAGACGGTGCGCCGCTGTATGGGGAAGGAGGGGCCAGTTGCTCGCCCGCAGGAATGTTGGGTTGCGCCCCGGATCCACTTTCGGTCATGGAGTGTGTACGTTGTCGATCTTGCTGTGATATCGGAGGGTTGAAGGTAAGAGCGTCCATCTCACGGCTGACCTCTCTAGCGGCTGCTGCATTAAGCATCCGTTCTTCCTCTGCAGGATCAACCACCGGTGGAGGGATGCGACGTTGGTGTTGGAAGCGTACATCGGTTATTGGAGAACCATCACCTGGGTGCGGGACGCTTTGAGGTATGTCTGAATTGGACCAAACCAAAACAAGTGACAGTTAGTTATTCGTGATCACGTTATAACTGAAGTATTCGACGCACGAGATTCACTGACCACCTCAGCGACAGGCGGAATAGCTTCATACTCTGGAGGCTGCACTTCAGGCGATAGGGGAGCCGCAGGCTGACGATAATCCTGGCTCTCGATCACCTGATGTTCAGTATTATGTGTAACATCACCATTTGAGCGACCACTACGAGTTTCAAGCCTCGGGTCCACCTCTTGCACCGTTCCAGCCCTATCACGTCGCGAAACAGAATCATCGTGCGGATCATCGTACGCCAAACCCGCGTCATCGTCATAGTATGTATTCCTTGCTTCGTGATGGAGGCTTAAGCGACCAGACGGGCCACCTTGTACTCCTGTTTCTAGCGAATGACGTTGCTGAAGCTGAGGAGAACGTTGCGCAGGCGAAAGTTCGTATGCGGGCCTCGGCGGCGGAAGGGTTCCAGGCGAATCATGCGTCGGTGACAGAGCTTGCTCAACAGACGCCGAGAACGACTCGCTTTCCTGCCCGACGTGTGCTTGAGGATCCGTGAGATTGTAGTTGCGATTGTTCACAGGGAAGGTGGCGAACCGACTGCCGGCACCTAAACCCGGCGAGTCCATCTGGCCAGATGAGTTTGTGTTGACGCCAAAGTCATCTACACTGCGCGGGGGGAGAGCAGCATGTTCTTCAACGGCATGGTGTGGAGAATATGGCTGGGATGATTGTGATGGGTAACGTTGATGACCGACATAGAAAGATTGCGGAGGGTTGTGCTGCTCCAAGAACTGCCCGGTACCCAAACCTTGAGGGACAGGCAATTGAGGGTATTGGTCATCTGTGTTTTGTGATTGCTGAGCTCCTGGCTGAAACTGTGATTGAGGCTGCCATTCCTTCTGATAAGTCTGGACCCGAGGTTCATCCAATCCTGGCATGTAAGTTGATTGTGGAGTATTGACGGGCAATTGCGTGGCGCCTTGCATGCCAAGTCCTGTCTGTGGACTTGGCTGCGTGAGCTGCTGCTCGGGCTCTTGGAAGGCATGTGGGGGGCTCGGGTTGGCAGGAACAGCGGATAATACGACTTCGTTGATACAGCGGTGTGCTTCACTCAATAATTGCTCTGTCTTTTGTCGCCCGTAGTACAAGCTCCGTGCCATGCCTGGTTGTGTGTGTTCTTCAACAATTTCCTACACAGTATCGTTAGGTCAGATGTTGCCTGGCAGAGAAGAGAGGCATACTCCAATCATCAATTTGCCATACTCTGCAGCAATCTGTGACGTATTTAGAACGCATTTGCAACATTGTGAACCGTGAACATACCGTTCCCTTTTCAGAACACTCGAGTAATGCACCAAATTTCAGCCCCATCCACACTCTGGTAATAGTTCGCTTAAAGTCTCCGAGGGCTGCCTCCTCCGTCATGATCTCCGAGTCCATGGTACGGATTTCGGCCCTCAAGGCATTCAACGAATCTGTCTGTGCAGTAAAACTCTTATGTTCCGCACTCATCTTGCTGAGCTTCTTTTCAGCAGCCTCGGCTTTTGCACCTACGGACTTGCGGCGTCGCTTGAGGTCATCAAGATTCTCCTCTCTCGTCCGAATCGCCTTCAAATGATCACGCATAGGACGCTCATGAGCTGAGAACTCGCTTAAAGACGAAGCCCATAATTCCAAGAGAGTTGCAGATGCTCCAAGAATGTCCTTTTCGATGGTCAGCGACTCTTGACGACAACCAGTAAAATGGAGCATACCCCGAGGTCGTCTCCTTCTCCTGAGCCCCATATCCTTAAAGCCTCTGCATTCTTTTTAATATCGGAACTGAGCCTTTGTAGTCTGAAGGCCATTGAGAGTTGCAGGCATCTGGGGAGCAGTAAAGGAAATTTACGAGTTAAGGACTTGCTTCTCAGCGAGAATTAGGTCTTGTAGTGGTCTAAGATCATTGTTGCCACCTATAGCTAAGGCTGGGATGGTCGAATTGTGGGCCAGCTTGGTCGCTGCAGACCTGAACATCTTGTCGGTCCAGGGTAGATGATGGGAGCAGCAAAGAATGATATTCTGCTTAGAAGCACCGCCTCAGAATAATTAGGTGAGCACCGGTTTCTAAAAGTGTTTTTCTCTCACATACGTGTGTCTGGCTTGAACGTACAAGAATACTTTAGGATTGATGCACACAATATGACACTGATACTCTCTGTGGTGTACAGCTGAAATGATTACAATCTTGTGTTGGACGTTTGGCTTCAGTCACGATGATGTAACTAGGTTGAAAGTTTTGATGATGTGCATTCTGCCCCTCTCTCGCTTGCAAGTAAGAAACCAACGAAATGGAGGATGTCTAGCCCATGCCATACAACGCAAGGATGCACTTCCAATACGTGTTGATTTTCACGACTTGCTATTTCTCATGACAATGGAATTGGATAAATGCACGCATGCATGCATGATGCGTTGGGAGCCAATTTGTCCCACAGTCTTGATCAGGCAGGTGATTCCTTGTATACTGAAGTGGATTGTATATTTGATGACTTCACACTCGCATCGTTTCTTTTGTTCTTCCTTGTTCTCATATCCTTACATTGACGTTTATGACATCATACCACAATGATCTTTATAGAAAACTATATACTGCACCTGCAAAGGAAATCCTTGTCTTTTGGTGCTGATAAACTTACCACTTAAAGTATAAACTTTTGATACCGACATACAATGCTTAAAGTTGCTTTGTCTTATCTCTAACGCCAAGTCAGTCAATATTGATTTTACATACTAGTGTACAATATGCATGCTATTATACAGTTAATGAAGATTTTAAAGTTATTTCAACAGTGATGAATCAAGGCAGGTTTAATATTTTTCCTGGATTCTGTATAAAGGTGAGGGGCTAAAGGATCTCTTTGTGGTTACCTTTCTTTTCTGCTTGCGTATTGTCGTTATTGTGGTTACTCTCACTACCAAGGATATGATCAATGATACATAAGGGACCTGCAACATTAGGCTCTGAGTGAAAAAGAAGATGATGATGCTAGTTTGACGCATCGTAGTAAAGAAGATCCTAACGTTAATCTATAACAGGCTGCTTGAACTTGTTGTCTTGCCTGGTAATGGCCCAACTACCTCAGTATTGACCGTCCCTGCCTGTCGTTGGGCCACTGAACCGAAATGAGTATGGATAAGGTCAAGTAACTAAAGCATGTAAACAATCATCATAATGCCAGCCAGAAAGTCCTCGCTGAGGGCAGCATGCTGTAAAGTTGGCCATGTGAGCCTCATTTCTGAATGGTTTGAAAGTCCAGTACAACCATCTTGATCTGATGAAAAAGAGAAAAAGAAAACGCAGTGATATCAAATATGATAAGGAGGGACTGACTGCTTATGTACACCCTTCTCTCCAGGATCAGACCTCGTAGTACAGTGCATCGCATACATGTTCAGTTGTAATGGATCCGGGTGACAGTGTCACAAAGCAAGCGGCCAACAACTCATACAATGAATGAGCTGATGATAATTGCTATGTGAACTGGCCAAATGGGTCTAACAGGCAAGCGATTCCCAGTGATCGCGTGATTTGCGATGGATTTTATTGTCTCTTCCCATCTGAATCCGACATGGCCCGTAGTCCAACACAATAGCGGTTCCAGGAGCATCAGCATCCATCGAATGATGATTTTGGTGAAGAACAATAACTTGGTGGTAGGCACAAGCAAGGTGACCGGCTGATCGAACCCACCTTGACTCAAGGGACGGCCCTTTTTTTGTTCTCGCAGATATGTAAATAGCGTCGTCCCACCCATGGCGCCGTGCTCTTGCCCCTTGCTTTACTTGGGCCCACTGGTTGCGTCCTTCCGATTGTAGTATTGCTTATGGAAGCTCTGTACGATGACTATTTTGACTACACGCGCCCGAGGGCTGCAGTGTTCCCACCCCCACCACCGACGATCAATGCTTTAAGCCCTGCTGAACGCGCCCGTCTCTTGCGCTCATCAAAGAAGATTGCGCGCGTACTCGGCACTACACCTCGTTTTCTCGATTCCGAAGTTGACGATATTGAAGGTGGGTTGATCTCCGTTTATTCCTCCCCAGCTACCATGATTGACTTCTACTTAATAGGCACCGACGATACTTTCATCCCCAGCCCATCGGTATATCGCAATTCAGCAGACTCCACTTCGTCGAGCTCCACTTCCACTTCCAATACCTCTTCGTCGACTTCTATTACTTCCATCTCGAGTTCACACTCTTTGCACCGCTCACAGAAATCGCTACCATTGGCACCGTTACAAGACGTTTGGCCAATCCGTAACTATCTCAGGCCAAAGCTCTCTCTTGACACATCACTCGAGAGCATCCCTGCATCACCTCTCACGACGCCCACTGTATCCGCATCCCAATCCATGAGTAGGACCATACCACCCCGTCACAGTTCTCGGTCTACGAGCGCGGAGCCGAACTCGCTAGAGTCCTCCCCGCCATCCCCTTCGTTCATGATCCCCAGCCATGCCGCCGCTCGCCGTCGCAAACTCGATCGCCTCCGACGTACCCTCGGCGACGACGTCCCAGCTTACCTGGTCTTCCCGTCAAGCGCAACCGAGAGCGATTCCGAATCCGGATCTGAACCTTCCCTCTCTTCCTCGAGCGTGAAAACGAACAGCGAAGAAGACCTCGTCACGCCCGACTTTTCACCCCTTTCTTCAACGAGCTCGCTGGTCGATACCAACGTTACGAAACCCGATGATAAGTCTCTCCCCCGCCCCCATCAGAGATCTCCACGTAAAAAGAAGATCGCCAACACACGTGATTCACTCTTTCTCACTTCGAAGTCTCCCTCCTCGACCAAGATCGCCAGAGCACCCCAGTCTCCTCGTGCCCCTGTCCCTCCCCCGTTCATCCCGCCTTCTTTGCTGAACAAACCACCCGGCCTCCGAGCAACCCCTCGGCGCACCGCCGCCCCCGCAGCGCCCCTCAAGTTTCCCAGCGCCAAACCCACACCAACGCTCCCAAGCCCGTCGCAGACCTACGAACACCCGCCTATCGTGCACCGTCGCTCGCACTCGGGCTCGAGCTCCGGTCTCCGTGTTATCCTCGAACTCGAAGAAAAGGGCGAAAGCGGGTGGTACGAAAGCGACTTTGAGGGGGACAGCGAGTATGATTTCATCAAGGAAGACGAGGTGCTCGGCGCGGAGTGTAGACTGGGAGATGGGAGCGCGGTGTTGTATGGTGCTCCGATAGGCAAGGGTATGGGCCGCGGCCTCGCGAAGAGTTATGCCACTTGTACACATTTGGGGCTGTAGGCGTTCTTTGGACCTTTGGTACTCTCCTCCCCTGTGGGGTTTTTTTCTTCTTTTTTTTCTCTTCCTTTCTCTTTCTAGTTTTCTTTTTCCCCAGTCAATCCCACTTAATTCATCGCATCGGTTTTGCTTCACGTTTGTATCATACATTGTTTACATCTCATCGTGTCTTCTCTTTCAACTTCTTACACATCTCTTCGGAGGCGCATCTACTCAAGTCGGACGTAAAAACTTGTGCATACCCTTTGTATTTTCATTAACTGCTTCTTTAATCTCGCCAAACTTGTATTACTACGATTCCCCAGATAATCATTAACCGAATTCTACAACATCTTGCCTAGTTACCGGACCAAACTATTCACAGGGGATTGATTATACAATACCATGATTCTACACAACAAAAGGTTCACCGTGCCGTCCAAAAATCAATCAATCTAATCTATGACACAAGTCTAAACATCCTCCCAAGCGCATCCTGCACACCCTCTAGCCTTCCAACTTCGTGGGTATCGAATCATGTATTCAGTGTATTGGTCGGAAGCACATAATAATCATTTAGCTCCTCTGATATTGGACTATGGTATTTAAATTCAGTGCTTTCAATAAGTACCATGGGCTATGAGGTAGAATCTTGATGTGCAGAAGAAGTATCTGGTACTTGCAAAGCTGCTTGAGGCTGTCCGAGGGCAGAGAGGATTTTGTTTACCTTGATGACTGGTTGAGGGTAAGGTATACTTACGGTTTTCAGCATTTTTATTACTCTACTTTCATTTGATGTTTCCTCAGACCTGCGTCTCAATTTTGAGACAGGCATATAAGTAATTGTTCACATTCTTTCTGCAAGGCCTAAGATCATGGTAGAATGGATGATTAAGCTTTCAACCAGACAAACTCAAATCTCACCTCGGTAACTGTCCTGTGTAGTCGATCTGCAGCTCCTAACAGGTACTCTCCTAAACCCTTCAAGGTGCAAACTACTCTCCATTTTAGATTCGACATCATGTTAGACAAACTTGGAAAGTTGCACAAGTTTGTGTTTGGCACGACCTGCGTTTATCTTCTAGTCAATCTCTTCATCTTGAAGACACCGACCTAGGAGATTAGGTAGCCACTCAGGATTCTCTAATTCCTTCAAATCCAATGCCTTTTTTGCTTCAGCCTCTTTGCGCCACTTGATTTCATACATAAAAAGCTTTCTGCGGGGTCAGTATAGCGTTCACTAAAAACCTGCCGCATTTCTTGTAAAACATTTGGCAAATTTTGCCGCCTGATCAAGAAACCCGACATCAAAACCAAGGACCTCGCGATTCCGATCCGGGGCGCCAAGGTATTCGTGCAACACATCAGTCAGGTCAACCGCATGAGCTGTGTATCGCAGCGCCATCCAGAGCGTGAGATGGTAAAAAGGTTCAACATCATCGATTCGATTTTGGATCACAGGCTCTCCTTTGTTCGGTCGAAGCAAACGGATCGCGAAAATTTGCCAGGTACCCTGAGAATGACAGTAGAGTACAACAAGACAGTCATTTTATCCATTCTTACCATACGCTCCGGCTGTGCTTCCGCTGATTTCTGATCAGCCGAATCCAGGTCGAGGGAAAGGTCCCAATCTATAAGATAGCCTTAAATTGTTCCATCGGTCTTCTGCTTGAACATGAGATTTCCGTTGCTGATATCACGATGGAGAACTTTAGCCTTGGTAGCAGCACCGCCATGAGCTATATATAAATGCTCAATCAAAAACTCGAAATAGATTTTAGAGCAATTACATACCTATTGAAGCATCTCGTATGGTAGCATTCATGTCCGGTGCAGTTTCAAATTCCTCCAGTGTGAAAGGCAGATAGTGGCGATGTGTGCGTGAAGTGAGCTTGAGAGACTTGGCTATCTTGTCAAGCCATAGCTTTGTTTGCGTAACGTGATGAGGATCGTTCTCATTGCCAATGTCAGAACCATGATATACTTCCAGAATATTCTGGACTCTACGCTCATGAAGCGTTGCGTAGATCCCGTGTTCGGGCTTGAGAGCAGATGAGACGATGCGCCAACTGTCTTTGAGCAAAACGACCATTTTGTTCTGGAAGCAGTATGTTTTGAACAGGATGATGTAGTTCTTGTTTCCAACAGATATGGCGAGAAGATGGGCTTCCTTGTCGCACTCTAGCGAATCCCGAATCTCCTTCGATTGAGCGGGAGATAGATTAGCGGCGGTCACAGTTGGATCGCGTCCGCGCTCTACCATTGTTGCGAAAGTGAATCGGCAAAAGAAGTCGAAGAGGGATGGATCATTGAGCAAAATTTTTTTAGTGACACAACGCCACTTTTGTCCCAGCGAAGAAGGCACATGTACGTGCGGAAAATGAGAGCCGAGAAGACTTGACTTCGGAACTCCATTACTTGATGACAAGTCGCATAGCTTGTGATCTTCCCAAGAGTCTTTTTACTTTGAATACTTTCCCTCTTGAAACCATAGACGTGATCATCGAAAGGATCATCATCATCGTTATATTTGACTTGAAACATAGCCTCAATGGTAGCATCATCGTTGCCATAACATACGACGATATCAGGTTTGATTTCTTTACCATCGGACACTTTCGATACCTTGTTGTGCTTGTCGCAGAAGATGATGATCTCTGACGGGCGCAGTTTATTTAGATACTTGACCTGGACGACATTAGGGTTGTAATGTTTTGACTATATGAACCGCATACCAAGGCTGTATACATGGCCCCTTCATTGGGGCCACCATTTAACCGGCGCAAGTTCTTGATAAGCTGCTAACCCATCGGGTTCGTTGCCTGTACCTTGAGCAGATGGCCAGAATTCGTTGAAAAGGTGGACGAAGGGTCAATATATACTACCAACGAAAACAAGGCAAGGCCTCGTGGCAGGACAAGTGAATTGTCTAACCAGAAAGGGGAACTCCACCCGCTATTATTATGGTTCGTTCAACGTCCTTCACAACAAGGGACACATTATCCTCGTGGTTCAGATGATAGAGATTGACTGATAGGAACCAATATCCGCAATTGCTACCCTCCACTGGCGGCACTCTGTCATTTGTTGTTGTTGGACCTACATGGCGCTCATGACACGAGGCTAGGTCCAGTATATCGCACAAAAGATAAGCACAAAAGACGCCATTTTTATTCTTCCAGGGGTGCCTGAATCATGAGTGGCCATTAATATTGTTTGTTTAGATACATACACGTGGTTTTGGTGTGTTTTGAGCCCTGAGGATGACTCACGAACATTGGACCTAGGTCAGGGTTATTCGTGATTCGTGATTCATGAGAGTTCGATCAGATTTTGTCAGAGGAAGAAATTCATGGGTCATGTATATGTGTATTGATGAGAGGGGTTTATCCAGGCCGAAAAGGGTGGGGTGGCTTTTGATATATGGACGGACGGTTGGCTGGAGATGTGATGCATAACGAGACATGGTAGGTGGCAGTACGCATTTGGGCATCAATCTACTCAAACATAAAAACTAGCGAATGCCCTTTGTATCTCCATCAACTCTATCCTAATCTTATACCACCACGATTCCCCAGAAAATCATTACCCAAAATCCTACAACATCAACATCCTACCTATTTACCCAAAATCCTACAAAACTATACACAGCGGAATATACAATACCATAAATCTAACAAACCCAAGCGGTCCAACCACGCTATCCCATCCCAAAAAACCAATATCAACCAATCTAATCAAATCTAAGCTAATCTAAGGAGGGCACAAGCCCAAACATCCTCCCAAGGGCATCCTGCACACCCTCGAGCCTGCCGACATCATGGCCCCCATAAAGCGTCTTCAACAGCCACACACGCCTACCTCCCACGGGGTGCTCACGTGCGTGTGCGGGCACCACACCCGCCTCGAACTCGTGTAACACGCCGAAATGGGGTACCTCTGTGCGACGGACGATGCGATCGCGGTGGGCCGCCCGCGCGTCCGTGTCCGTATCCCTATCCCTGTTTATGGACGTGTCCTTGTCTGCGAGGACGCGGAGCACGCGGTCGTGTGGCCCTGTTGAGTTGTTGGCGGCGGCGGCGGTGGGATCGGGTGCGGGGAGGTAAGACTCAAGTAGGGCGTTGAATAGTATATCAGCGTGCGTATGTGGGATATCAAAGTCGTCGAGTCCGTGCGCGATGAATACGGGCGCTGTGATATCTGGGATCTGTGAGAGCGTGTCGAAGTTGTGTGTGATTGATTCGGCGAGGAGGCCTGTAGGAGTGTGAGTGAGTGAGTGAGAGTGCGTGGGGGTTAAGGTGAATTTAGTTTCGTTTGTGTGGAGAGGAGATGCGGAGACGGGATGAACAGAACGTACGTGGTACGAATGGGAGTTTTGCGAGGGGTTTGAGGAGCGGGACGCCCATTATGGCGTATTGGTCCATGAGGAGTTTGACTGATGAGAAAGGCTACGTACGGAGTCGGGTAATTCAGTCACTCCTCAAAAAAAGTAAAAGAGGTAGGTATGCTACGCACAGCAAGCAGCGCGACACCGCGCAGGTGTACACCTTCCCTCCCAAGCTGCGCCGCCAACAAACCAGCGACCGCCGTACCAAGACTATGTCCCACAACCACAACGTCCTGCACGCGTGCGCCCATGACGAGGGTGAGCCAGTCCCATGCGGCCCGAGCGTCCATCGCGACTCCGGAGACGGTCGGGTGGCCCTCGGAGTCGCCGAACCCGCGATAGTCGAGCGCGAGGACGTTGGCGGAGAGACGGGAGGTTAGGGACGTGTAGATCGCTGTGCGTGGGGGGATAGCGCGCGTGCCGCTGTTGCCGTGTAGGAAGAGGAGTGTTGGTGATGAGGAGAGCGCGCGTTGGATGAGCGCGTCGGTGTCTGCGGCGTCTGCGGCGGCGGTGGTGCTGCCGTTGTGGTTGTGAGTGAGAGGGGAAGGCAGAGATTTGTATACCGGTTCGGAGAGAATGAACCACGCGCCGAGAGACGTGCCGTCTGGCGCGCGCAGACGGAGGTTGATCGTCTTACCGGCTAAAAAGTGGGGTCTATCAATTCCGCTTGAACGTGCTGAGAGTCATCACGCAAGGACTCACGAGCGAGACCGTAGTCCTCTGGGTGTTGGAATCCAGACGGTGTAGCTCCAGAGATATCGAATCGATGCGCGTAGACCACGCTGATCCACGGACGTCCGTCAGTTACGGGTACCAGAAGAGCTTGACAGAGACGCACTGAGTCTGGGCCCATGGGGTCATTAGAAGCAACACTAGCGCAAAGTATGTCGCCACTGCTGCGCCCAAGAAAAAGGATATCCTTCGAAACATCACGGAAAAGACAGTTGGATGTTTCTTTTGCGTCGTGGGCCGACTTTGATTGAGTAGTTTTGGCGGCAGAGGCATGACAGGGTGTGTCTAGATTGGAATCCGGGTAAAGCGCCAAAGCTTTTAAAGGAGGGGAGAAGATATATACATACTCGGTGTCAGATCATGATTTTGATTGTTGTAGTGGCAGTCAAACCGAGTTGTCGATATATGGCCACAATCAGACAGGGGTCAGGCGACTTTGACCACACAGATGGCCAGAGATGAGTTTTCGATATACCAAGATGCTGGCCACTTGTACCCATGGCAGGTGGCAACGACATGTCAAGCATGCAATGATAGATGAAAGATACATTGTTTCAACGAAGCACCAACTTCAATCCATTTGCTGGGATCAGATGCAACGCCATAGGCACGCATCCAAACGACCAGCAAAAAGAAAGAAGGAATCCCCCGACGACGCAAGCCAGTAGTGCAGAGGCAAGGTCATCGTGCCTCCGTGTTGCAAGCAGAGCACAGAGGACGAGGGCGGCAAAAATTAGATAACCAATAATGGAGGCGGTGCCTCCATAATAGTGGTTAAACTATTAAGAACAGATACTACACTTGATCTAAGCCAAAAGGCCAGAGTGGTAAGGAAACAAAGTCGTTGGGCGGGTGCTTATATACCCGTCGGGCATGTGCACGGACCATTTGATGGCTCACATGACGTTTTGGGCAGTCATTGGCCCGCCTTGGATATTCAACTGTTTATCATGTCTTTTAAACTCTGACAACGTTTGCTGGGTTGTGTACTACAACTGGTCGAGCGACAGATTATGGGTCCATACGAGGTGCACGACGGCGTCGCTGGTGGACCGCAGCCTCCCCCATGGACTTTATTCGGCACCACGCATGGTTCCCAGATCAGTCATGGGAGCATCCTATTCAGGCCATCGGGATAAGACGGGAGGGCTGCCATGTCGCTATCGATGTCTGTAGCATAGTACCTGCAGTAGACTGCCGGCCGGTCACAGGGCCGGTGTTTAGTTCCGTGCTTTTTCCTGCTTTTTCCCAGTAGAAATGTCTCAACTGACAGCGCGTTTCCCTATCTTTACATGCTTTGTGATTTTCACGCGATAATCTCAGCTTGTCCAGCATTAGCCAAACAGGCTCGTTGACGTTTGCAATTGTTAACCGCGCGAACATTTCACAGGAATTAAGATCATCCCTCATCCTAGCGAGGTGGTTCTTCTGTCTACTGACATTTATATCCCACCTAATCCGGGGATTTGCTCCCTTCTCCCCCACTCAGCCATCTAGAATCGTCCCGGTTTTATCCTCTAGACCTTTCTGCCCCCTCCTACAATGTCGTCCCCTGCTAATACCTCTACAATGACGCCAGTACCCAAGAAGAAGCCCCATCCGTTCTGGCTGGGAGGTCCGTGGTCCCTTTTGACTAGGACGATTTAGAAACTGACCGCTGGGCCCATTCACAAGGCGTCGCTGCCACCATTGCTGCGTCCATCACCCAGTCCGCCTTCTTCCCATGATCCGTGACCGCGCTCTCGAACTAATGTTCACATCCCAGTCCTCTAGATCTTACAAAAGTCAGATTACAAGCTTCAGGAGACAAACGCATGATAGAAAGCATAAAGAAGACGTATAGAACTGCAGGTACGTCGCCCCCCCCAAACGACACCAAGTCTCTATTTGTGACATCACCGCACACACACAGGTGCGCGAGGCCTGTTTGATGGCATCTCCGGAACATGGCTGCGTCAGATGTCGTACTCGATGTGCCGCTTTTGGGCATACGATGAGAGCAAGAAGATGTTGGGAGCCGGAAAGGATGCGCCTGCATGGAAACTCGCGACAGCAGGCACGATGGGTGCGTGTATCTGTCCCCCCCTCGTCGTATCTCGATGTTGAAGCTCAAGCTTCGCTTCGTCCTCAGCGGGAGGCATTGCCGGCTTCGTTGGCAACCCTGGAGGTACGCCGACCCCCCTCGCGTGCGGATCTAAACAGACGACACATTCTTCCTTTAGAAATCGTGATGGTTCGGCTCCAAGGTGATTTCGCGAAACCGCCCGAGAAGCGGTTCAACTACAAACACTGCTTCGATGCACTCTTCAGGGTGAGCCAGTCTCCTTTCCTCCCTTCCCCGCATTCTTCCTAAAGGGGCTATGCTCGAGCATGACGTAATGGGTTCTTTGCATGCCTGCCTCTTCGTATCGCGTCCAATACTGATATTGACCAATTATGAACATGTCCGTTCTAGATGGTCCGCGAAGAAGGCGTCTCGTCGCTCGCTCGCGGTGTCGGCCCCAATGTCTTCCGAGCCGTTCTCATGAACGCCAGCCAGCTCGCTTCGTATGCCCCCACCCCTCCTCTCTCTCTCATATCTAACTCGTCCGCTTTTTGTTCCTAGCTACGATTTCTTCAAAGCACAGCTTCTACAGACCGGCAAGTTCCAAGATAACATACTCTGCCACTTCACAGCTAGCTTCGCTGCCGTACGTTCCCCGTTACCCATCGCAGATTCTCCATAAAGACTTGACGCATAAACACCGCAATTAGGGAACCGTCGCTACCACCGTGTGTTCCCCCGCCGATGTCCTAAAGGTACGTCACTACTCGCATCTACATCCACTCTATATCCATTCGCGAACCACCAGAGCCGCATAATGAACGCGTCAGGCCCTGGATCAAACGTACGTACCCCCTTCCCCCTCCCCCTCACCGCCTTACCTCCCCTCGCTGACTCTCCTCTCTCCTCCTCTCCTCTGCTATCCTATCCCATCCCCGTCTCCCCGTCTCGTACAGTCAACGCTGGGCGTCATCAGAGCCTCGCTTAGGAACGAAGGACCAATGTTCATGTTCAAAGGCTGGGTACCAGCCTGGACACGTCTACAACCCACGACGATTCTGATATTCTTGACGCTGGAACAGCTTAAGAACCTCGTTGATTTTTCGAGGTCGAAGGGGTTTACGTTCCTTTGATCTCCTTTGATTGTGCGAGTGACTCACGCCTTTGTCGAGTAGTGGACTTTTTATGTGGTGCTGTTGTTTGTTTTCATTTAGTCTTTTACCCTCTTTACTTCTTTGCTTCGACTGCCGTCACTGGCTTATGCTGGTATCCTCTACCCCCCCACCCCCCACCACCGACTTATACCACACCTTCCACCTCTATCCTTCATCTTTTATTCCATCCACGAGACTATGTATGTATGTATGTATGTATGTATCTTACACCCTCACACGCTGCACGATAACGATTTTTTGCTTTTGCTTTCGCCTTTGCCTTTGTGTATCTTCCTTTATCCTTTTTTTTTTTGTTTCAACTCGCCTTTTTCTCCTGGGAATGGCCTGGAATTCTTTTTCTTTCCTTTTCCTTTTTTTTCCTTTCTTTCTTTTTTTTTTGTCTTTTTTGTCTTTAGCTTTTTTGCGGATGTACGTTTGGATATGCTTTTTGAATTTTGAATTTTGAATTTTCGTGACTTGCTGATATGAGATGTTGGTTCCCCCCCTCCCCCCCATGGAGTGGTGATGGTCATTGCATATCGCGCATTGTTCATGCTTCTGAATCATGATGGGCTTGTTAGAGATAATTGGGTATAGCGTGCATTGATGAGGTCAGCTCATTAAAAAGTTCAGAGTGACAACTAGTGGTCATCAGCAGGCACAATCTGTCATGACCCTCTCCCTGTCACCCCCTGTCACCCCCAACAGCTCCGGAGCTCCAAAGCCCCTGGAGCACCCATCATACACAGCCATCATGCACCCCCTGAGCCATCACGCATCATGCTGGACCATCATGCACCTCCCCAAGCCATCACGCATCACCCCAGGGCATCACAGGAACCCCTGGCCCATCAGCGGATCACTCAACCCCCACATGGGCCATTTAGCCATCACGCATCACGCCACTTGCTGAACATTTGTATTGCCACCAATTGCATGGTCCCCTTGTGTGATCTCCCCAATACAGCTGCCCTCCATCCCGCTGCCGCCCATAGAATCCCGGAACCTGCCCCAGAACTCTTCCAAGACCACACCCCTTCTACCCATAGTATATAAGGACCATAGGTAGCTTCCATGTACCTTAGTCTCGATATTACCAATAATTATCTGTGTTGCTTAACTTCTGTTTGAAATCTCTCCGTGCTTGCTTCTGTCTCCTCTGTGCTTGCCTTGGTTACTATTCTGGCATGCACATCATCGACTAGCATGCACTCTGCTTATTTATAATTGCTCCTGTCTTGTCTTTGGGATTCCCCCATTGACTCGACCACTTGCCCAACCCTGGAGTAAGCCCACCACCCCTGGGATTCACTCCATGCCCGTCTCAAGCCCTGGAACCTGCCCCGGAGCTCTCTGCCCTGCATTTACATAATTTGGCACTTGCTTGCGCCTTGTAAGGTTGTTGCTTACTAGGAAAGGCCTTCAGGTCAGCGGAACCTGACATAATATCAAGACTCTTCCTTACACCGCTCTCAATGGCTACATACACACAAAACTACTATCCCCCAGAATACCAGGTTGACCCGTACAGACGCCCAGTACCTGACTACTACCCCACCCAAACCCTCCAACCCCTCTACCTGCCAACCCCATATAAACAATACCCCATTTACTGATATTGGGCACCAGACTATGCCCAGAATAGTTACAGTCCCTCGATAAGCCAGGAGCCACTGTAAGGGCGACCTCCGGAGGTTGTAGCTAATCACACAACTGGCAGAGGAGAATCCAAAGTATATTAAAAGGTAAATATAACAAGAATAGTAAGTGGGTAAATACCTGGCAGAGGGGAATCCAAAGAGAACAAGTCTAAGGATTCCTCTGCCAGAGTCCGAGAAAATAAACTTAGGTCACGTGTCTGGTGGCTGTGCTAGCTCCGGACTAAACTCCGGACTAAACTCCGGACTAAACGTAAGTAATCAATGGAATAATGTAAGTATGGGAATATTGAGGAGAATAGATATGAGAAAAAGGAAAGAGAAGGGGAGTCCCCTGACATCACCCCCCCTCTAGAGTGCGGCGACTTGACACGCAGGATAGAACAGGTCCCAGACTGCCTGGTCAGTGGGGGAGACGGGGTAGATGCCTCGGATGGTGTGGGGAGCATCTGGGTGCGTGCAGTGGAACTCCCGAACCATGGCGGGTGTGTGGACGTTGTCGGCGGGTTCCCAGGAGATGTCTTCGATACCGTAGCCCTTCCACTTGACCTTGTACTGTAGCTTGCAGCGGAATAGACGGCTATCCAGGATCTTCTCCACCTTGTATTCTGGGCTGTCGGCAGCCAGGACTGGGGGTGGTGGTGGTGGAGCTTGTCGGCCAGGAATGGGGTCGTCTGGGCCTGGCAGGAGTTTGACTACGTTGAAGACCAGGTGCAGCTGATGCATTCTGGGGGGCAAGCGGAGTCGGTAAGCCAAGGGGCCCACCTGTCTTTCCACTACGTATGGCCCCAGTTGGCGATGAGACAGTTTCCGGGATGGCCGTGTAGTAGCGATGTCCGACCCGTCCAGGTATACGCGGTCCCCAGGCTTGTATGTGGGTGCCAGAAGTTGTTCGTGGTCATAGTAACGGGCCATGTCGTCCTTTGCCTTGGTCAGGGCTGCCTTGGCCTCCTCCTGTGCTTCACGCATCCAATCCATGAACTTGTTGACGGACTCATTCTCTGACCGATGTCCCGGAGGTTCAAATCTCATCCGAGGATGGCGTCCCATATCCAGGAGAAACGGGGAGACCTTGGTGGTGGAGTGAACGTGGTTGTTGTACTGGAACTCCGCCTCCGGAAGGAGTTTGTCCCAATCATCTTGCCGCTCATTGCAGAACAGCTGGAGGTACTGCTCAAGCTCCTGATTGACCCGTTTTGTCTGGCCGTTGGACTGGGGGTGGTATGCGGTGGAGGTGTGGAGTTTGACATGGAGGAGGCAGTAGAGCTCGCAGGTGAACTCCGCTATGAACTGTGGACCCCAGTTGGAGATGTAGGCGTCAGAGAGACCGTGGAGCTTCCATACATTCTTCCGATAGAGGTTGGCAGCGCCCATGGCAGAACAGGTGGTGTGGGTGGGGATGAAGTGAGCACTTTTACCACACAAGTCCATGACCACCATGATGGTGTCGTAGCCATGGGAGTCCAGCAGTTCTGTAATGAAGTCAATGGAGGCCACGCTCCAGCGTGCTGCAGGTACTGGGAGGGAGTGTAGCTGTCCGACTGGGAGGTGACGTTGGGGCTTGGTCCAGAGGCACAGGTCGCAGGTGCTAGTGTAGGAGCCAATATACCGCAACATCTGAGGCCACCAGTAGTTACAGAACACCAGTTCCAACGTCTTCCAGCAGCCAGGGTGCCCGGCAATACGCGAGTCGTGGTGCTGCTCAACAATGTGCCTCCAGAGTTCCGGGTTGTTTGGAACATAGATGCGGCTGCAGAAGGTGAGGAGGCTGTCTTGTAGACTCCTTTTGTTGGTGCGCACTGACTTGGAACTGGAGGGTCTCCCGAATCGCAGGGCTAAGGTGGCCTTTGCTACTGAATCCTCCTGGATGCCTTCACGGTTGCCCTGGCAGATGTCTTGGAGAATGCTTACCTTGTCTCCCTGGACGGATACCCCTTCCAGGGATGGCAAACAACTCTGGGTGAAGGAGGACAATATTGGTATTGTCTCCGGCTCTGGAGCCATGATCCGCGCATTGGGACAGGGCATCGGGCTTCCCCATACTCCTTCCGGGCTTGTGGTGCAGAGAGAAGTCAAAGTTGGCAAGGTACAGGGACCACCGGGCCTGGCGGCGGTTGAGCTTCTTGGCTGTCCTGAAGTATTCCAGGTTCTTGTGGTCCGTCCAGACTTCAAACTTGTGCCTCGTGCCCTCCAGGAAGTGACGCCACTCCTCCAGTGACCAGATGATGGCCAACATCTCTTTGTCATGGATTTCATAATTGTGCTCCATGGCATTGAGGCTCTTGGAGTAGAAGGCCACAGGATGCCACTTCTTGTCCTCTGGGGATTGCTGGGACAGGACAGCACCGGTTGCAAAATCAGAGCTGTCAGCCTTGACACGGAAAGGGCGGTCATTGTTGGGGAAGGTGAGGACAGGCTTGGAGGTGACAGCAGACTTCAGAGTGTCGAATGCCCGTTGCTCCATGTCTCCCCAGGTCCACCCGATGTCCTTCCTGGTGAGGTCAAACAGCGGCCGCGTGTGATGGGAAAAGTCCTGGATGAACCGCCGGTAGAAGTTGGTGAACCCCAGGAAAGCCTGTACCTCCTTCTTGTTCCGGGGCTCCAGCCACTGGGTGACACCGGCCACCTTGACAGGGTCCATTTCCGCCATGCCATGCAAGATAATCAGCCCAAGGTACTCGATTCGGGTCTGTTCAAACTCGCACTTCTCCGGTTTGAGGAAAAGCTGGTGTAGACAGAGACAGTCCAAGACAACCTGGGTGATGCGTGCTCCTCTAGGTCTTTAGTGTATATGAGGATATCATCAAGGTATACGCACACTATGCCATTGGCAATGAGATTCTGGAAGATGTCGTTCATCATTGTTTGGAAAGTGGCTGGACTGTTTGTGAGCCTGAAGAACATTACCAGAGGCTCGAACAGCCCGCGGTTGGTCCGGAATGCTCCCTTCCACTCATCCCCCTCCCAGATGCGCACGTTGTTGTAGCCCCATCGGACGTCCAACTTGGTGAAGTAACGTGCACTCCAGAGGTTGTTGATGAGTTCGGAGATGAGTGGGAGGGGATAACGGTTCTTGATGGTCATTGCATTGAGCATGCAATAGTCTTGAACCAACCAGAGGGAGCCATCCTTCTTCTTGATGAAAAACACTGATGAGGCCATCGGAGACTTGGAAGGGCAGATACGTCTTGACTCGAGATTCTCCCGGAGGAACACATCTAGCTCGTCCTGTTTTTTGGGTGCGAGCGGGTAGACCTTGCAGTTAGCGGGCTTTACATCGGGCATCAGCTCGATAGTGTGGTCCCACTGCTTGCATTCTGGGAGGGAGTCAAACGAGGCCTTAGAGAAGACGTCCTCAAAGTCGTGTAGGTGGTCAGGGACTGCATCTCGGAAGGCC
>JAGGAT010000150.1:0-64289 GCA_017657195.1 Termitomyces sp. T70a | reverse complement strand
TTTTTTCAACTCTGCCGACAGATGTCGTCTCATGATGAAGGACAGTGAATGAACCACGTTCTACTAGCTAGTACATATATATAGCACTTATGAATGTTATACATCAAATGGTTGTATCCCGGCAAGCCCGGCAGAAGCTAATTATCAGCCAAACAACTAAACAAGGGAAAGTCGAAGGGGTCTATCGTTATGAAAATTGCTGTAATGGTTCGAATGCTGACACCAGTAATTTCGCAAATCTTCTTGTACTGATACTTTCGGACAATCGCAAGCCGCAAGATGATTTTGTTACAACTCTGCCGACAGATGTCGTCTCATGATGAAGGACAGTGAATGAACCACGTTCTACTAGCTAGTACATAGCACTTATGAATGTTATACATAAAATGGTTGTATCCCGGCAAGCCCGGCAGAAGCTAATTATCAGCCAAACAACTAAACAAGGGAAAGTCGAAGGGGTCTATCGTTATGAAAATTGCTCTTGGGAGTCTAGCATACCCGCGCAACCTACAAATTCGTTGTCGGCCGTCTAAGTAGCCATGGCCTCTCTCTTGCGCTATTCTTGTGCTGTTCTGACTCTTTTGACTTGGAATGTTGTTCCCAATCCAGTCAATTACACTCCTGTAGTTGACCTTGGTTATGCGAAGTATGCTGGGTCATTCAACGCCACTCGAGGGACGACCCAATTCCTCGGAATGCGTTACGCCGCCCCGCCTACTGGTCAATACTGGTTGACCTTCATCATATGAAATGAAGACTCATTTTCTAAAGGTTCTTTGCGGTGGCAGCCGCCTCATCCCCCAGCTACAACACCTGGAATACAGGCGGCTGATTCTGAACCATCTGTGTGCTTTTTTTCCGGACAGGGGAATCAAGCAACTTCACCTTTTCGCGACAAGAAAGGCCACAGAAAACGAGATTTGTCTTTCACAGAAGATTGTCTTTTCTTGAAGTAAGTCCATCTATTTTTTTCGCCGTCGGTTTCTGAATGTTCCCAGTGTCTATCTCCCGGGACAAATCTCATCGGCGAAAAAGTTTCCAGTTGTCGTCTGGATTCATGGGTGATTTACCATATTCCTCAGTGATTAATATTTCGCTCAACTTGAAGGATTACACAGCGGTGGTTATATGTCAGGAAGTGCATCAGGCTTCAATGGCGCTGATTTCTATGATGGGAATGCTCTCATAAACGAAGCCAATGGCGGGGTTGTTGTTGTTGTCATCCAATACCGTCTTGGTCTCTTCGGTTTCTTGGCTGGCAGAGAGGTCAAGAAAAATGGTGCCCTGAATGTCGGGCTGTGTAAGGCGAATCATTCCTAGTTATGTACATCCTGAGACATTTCAACAGTGGATCAACAATTCGCTCTTCAATGGGTGCAGAAGAACGTTCGTATAACTATGTCCAGCTACATAGGTTCGACGACTTAGGAAGGATGGTATAGATCCACTTTTTTAATGGAGATTCCAGTCGTGTCGTGATCTGGGGCCAATCCGCAGGTAGGTCAAAATTACGCGAGAAGTATGCTCGCTTATCTTGTTCAATTCAGGCGCTGGGTCTGTCATGCAACATATCGTGGCGAATGATGGCAAGACTTCGCCTCCTCTCTTCCGAGCAGCAATCACAAGCTCGACCTTTCTACCTTCTCAATACAATTACGATCACAATATTCCCGAGGTTAGTTAACGCATTTGAATACCATCCGATAAGTGAGCAATATCTTTATAGACTCTATACAGCGAGGTGGTTACCCAAGCAAAGTAAGTTCTACGAGAGGACCACGACTGTCTCGTACAAATATAGAATCCAGCTGTTCCGCTGCGTCGAATACGCTTGACTGTCTTCGAAGCGTTGAAGCTCAAATTCTCGAGACCGCCAACGGGAATATAGGAAACAGCGGATTCTTCGGAGTCTTTTTGTTTGTCCCTGTTGTCGACGGTAAACTGATAAAGGAAAGAGTCACCAAAGCTTTAAAAAAGAGAAGGATCAACGGTGTGCGTTCTCAATTTTATTACACAAGACAGGGAGATGATGTATCTCTGATGTATCCAGGATATTATACTAGCAGCTACTAACGCCTTCGAAGGAGCCCTTTTCATCGACCCGAAAACTCCTGTGGACGTAGATGTGGCGAACTACGTTGCACAACTTTTCCCCGATTTTAGTGACAAACAGGTTGCAGCCACGACAGCACTCTATGAAGACCTCGGCACGCCTCTTTTCCAGGTCACGGCAATTATGGGCGAAGGTAAAGTCGTGTTCTCGAGTATTGTGATACTCACCGCCATGCAGCCATCTTCATCTGCCCCACTTATTTCATGTTGCAGGCATTTGATGGTCAAGGTTACAAGGTAAGTAGCTCACCAAAGTAAAATGTATACGACAGATGTTACCTGAACTGTGTCAAGACGGAATTTGCGATTCCGCCCGGTTTACATGGAAATGATGTAGCATACTATTACCCAACGTATGCACAATTTTGCTTATCCAGAGTGGCACTTTAATTCTATTGTTTTGATTGTCTAAAGGAATGGACCGCCACTCTTCAACGATGCCGACTTCGTCAAAGCCTTTTCACACTCTTTCTTGGACTTCGCAGTATCACTGGACCCCAACCGGAAGTCATCCCCAACGATCACCCCGAATTGGGCTCTATGGGGTGGGAAGAACGAAATGCTGTTTAATATGACTGAGAGTGGCCTGCCAGACGTTCGTGCTATCCAAACGTCAAGCCAGCTGCTGCAGCGATGCCAGTAAGTTTATAACATTGTAACAATGACGAGCGAGAGATGTTTACTTCCCTTTAGGTTCTGGCAAAGCAATAGTGCTGCTTCAGCTCAGTGATAGGGCGAAGGTTTATTAGGTATGGAATTATAAAGCTTGAAAGTTTGAATCAGTCTCCGGAATTCGAGGTTGTGAATCCGTACGATATAATCTATGCTTGGTTGTGGATGTGCTACAAAATAAGTGGCTCTGAGCAGCCGATCTTGGATTTATCTAAAGTATATCTGATTAAAATCGATTGGCAGTTCCAGGATTTTGCTATATAACTGACTTTGACAAACAGATCCGGCTGGGCAAGGAACCAGAGGTAATGGTGAAATTTTTGGATCAGTAAATAGGAGCCCGGGTGAGTCGGTGTTGATGGACCCTTGAATCCTCAGTCTGGCGTCAATGGCTGTATTTAAACTGTGCAATATATAGACCGAAGAAGATAATGAATCTACGGTACTGTTAATGGGATTGCAAAGTATAATGAGTGTAAGGTATAAATGACCCAAGGCAATGGCCCATCCATAAATGGTGAACGCACTTCAGTTCTCACTGCCGACTCGACGTCGGTTGTCATTCTGTCACCTGGCCTTCTTGGCTCAGTTGGCTAGAGCGCAGGTCTCATAGAAATATGACATAGTGTATATTATGCAATCCTGAGGTCGCAAGTTCGAGCCTTGCAGAGGGCATCTTTTTGTTGCTCATGGCCTTGTCTGTCCAAACCTTTCGTCCCAAGGCCGGGCACATTTGTCGTCTTTGACCGAATCGATATCCAATTATCCACGGACATGAGTTAACGGCCACAAAGTACAGCTGTCCAGTACATGTTCACATCTATTCCACAAACGAGTATCTTCCGAACTGAGATCCACAATTTAACGAGTACATGAATACAACAATACAATGCAATGAATGAAGCCTCATACAATTAGGTTTGTACGGGCAATGCAATAATCTATGCGGAATGAGTAATGAGAAGAGGAACATGAATAATCTATGCGATGTCCGAGTTTGGGCAGAAAGAATTGCATGGTGGTACTAGACCAAGGTCCATCCATCCGGTCCCGTTGTTTGTGGGAAACAATGAGCCGATAAGTTTTGAGTTGCACATCACTTGATATCACTCAATGACTCGGAGGTATAATAAGAAAAGAGCGTCAGCCACGCATTTCACGACTTTGCCTTTCCTTTTCTTTTTTGCGTCTACGTTTCTCCTCCTCGTGGCGGCGTTCTTGTTCAAGCGCCACCTGGTCTTCCTTCTTCGCAAGACGAGCACTACGAACAGGCAAAGGTCAAAACATGATGAATTTGGTAGAAGATGGTGATAATGGTGTACCTCCGCAGCTCTTCTCTCTCGAGGACGGTTGCGTCTGCCTCCATATCATCATCGTCGCTGAAGACATCCCGATTGACATAACGATCCCTATCCTTCCCAAACATCTGCCAAATAGCATTGCTATATCCTGAGCCTGCCTGCCTTCTGGTAGGTGGCACAGGATCCGAATCCGATTCTTCGGACAGACTGGGAGAACGCTGACGTTTCTTCCCAACGGAGGCGGATGATTTACCGCCTCCAACGCCATTCAAGGCTTTAGATGAATTCACGGAGATTGATCTCGTGGAAGAAGTACTGGGTTTGGAATTTGCAGAAGAGGTCTTAACGCTTGCAGAAGACACAGTTGCTTTGTATGAAGCAGTCTTTAATGCTGTCGGTTTAGGAAGTGTACTCGATTTCGTCAACGGTACAGGTGGTTGAGGAGTAACACTGCGGCCTTCTGAAAGGTAAAGTAAATCATAACCATGCGAGAGAGAGAAAAGATGGTAGACTTACGAGAAGGCGTATTAGCACCAGAAGGAGCGTTAGAAGTGGGCAACATCTTGCTCGTCTCCTTCTTGTCTGTAAACCACTTGTCGAAGCCGCGCGCCTGATCTCCTTCGAGTGTTTTACCTTCTCGTAATTTGGCGCGATCCTGTATGATTTCATCAATAGTGCGAGTATCACGCTTAACTGTGTTAAGTTTGGTCAAGGTGTTGGGCATCGCGGTCAGCCGCTCTCTAACAGACTTCACTGACGAAGAGGAATTGGAAGCCGACTGTGACCCTGTCATTACATCGACGGCACCACCGGGTAGGCGTCTGCCAGCCTTGAGATGGGAGGTAGTCGAGCGTTTCGTAGGGTGAAAGAGCCTCCGCATCTCCTGCTGTTGCTTTCTCTGACGTTTCTCTTCCCTAGTTAGAAACTCAGGGGCAGAGCCGTCGTCGTCATCATCATCTGGCAACCGTCGTTTTCGAACTTCCTCTAGTGTTCGGGTTTGCGAAGCTGAAGAAGGCCATTTCGGAGCAGAACCATCAGAGAGTGCTTTAGCCTTTTTGGGGCCATGTTGGTAAGAATTGCGCTCCATTTCTGCTCGCTTTTGGCGTTCCGCCTCAATAGCAGCTTGCTCCTGTTCTCGTTTTAACTGGCGCTCTCTCTGTCTCTTCTCTTCTTCGAAGATCATCAGTCGACGCTTTCTCGCTAGCTCTTGCTCCTTCCTGTCCTGTTCCTCTGCCTTTCTTCGCTTCGCTTCCTCCCTACGCGTCCGCTCGGCGAGGGCGTTCTGAACGTCCTCAGCTGCCATCTGGGTTTGTGACTGGCTTAGCGCCATAAGAGCCTGGAAAGAAGTCATGGTAGATAGAGAGGAACGAAGAGAAAGAGAACAAGAGCCGAACGATCGACCAACAACAATAGTAGGGAACAAGCGAGGGCGTGGCAAGTTACAATGGTGTGCAAATTTGGCCTTGTTTGGTGGGCTACACTAGATCTTTACAGTGAGCTATGTAATGTCAACTGTCTATCGGAATTTATCGACTCCACAACTGCCGAGGAAGCAACGATGCTATGTACACCGCAACACACACGACCGCGGTCAGTACATAATAGACGAGGTAACCGCCCAAGTATTTATTTCCGATAGAGAGAGAAAATAGAGAGTTTGCCACTGCCGGGCCAATTGCTCTCATTAGACTCACAGTCATCTATACTTGGGTTAACACTGACGATAATTCCCTTCGGATACGATTCCTGACGCACCTGGCTCAAACCGTTTGTCGCACCAATAGATGCACGGTTTGGGGATGATGCCGCAATAAATATGAAAATGGCTCCTAAAAGTAGTTAGCATGCATGATGATGCTACATGGCACCGTTGTTCTTACCATACGATAAATTTAGTCCGATAGAAACCAGGGCTTGAAGAGCGAGGGCTGCCCAGACAAACGTCGTCACGCCTTGTGACTTTGCCATCGCATTGATGATAGGGAACGCAATGAAGCACGGGAAGGCGCACACCATTCCTGCGACAAACGTCCTCTTTGAACCGAAATGGTCGTGAATAGTTGAGAAGAAGAATACTTGGAAAGCTCCATTACAGATCCCATATGCGGCAAGAATTTTACCAATGACAGGTGGGGATAGTCCGAGACCCCCGAAAGCGACAGGAGTCGATAGAAATAGAGGCTGGATTGCACGAAATGCGATATCCACTAGAGACAGGCTTGCGTAATTGCCAGCTGCAAGTAGGACTCGGGAAGTGAGAAGATCGCGCAAAGGAAGGGGTTTCTGCTCATCATGCACGTCTGGACGTTGAAGGTTTAGTGGTTCCTGCGAGCTGTCACATTTTACGGGTAAAGTAACCTTATCCTTCTTGAAGAAGTGAGAAAACGAGACGGGAGATTGGAGAGTTTCCTTGAGAAAGAAGAAGGTAATGAGCCATGCTACCGCTGCGTATGTTGCCGGAACCGCGCAAGGCAAAAAGTAAGGGTACTTTTTGAGAAATTCGTTATTTCCAAATAGATTTGGGAACCGTTCGGCGGGTCGTGCAAGAGAACCGCCGATAAGAGGGCCAAGCTACGCTCTTTTCGTCAACAATAGCGTCAAGCACCATTCACTTTAATCTTACAGTTCCACCCGTGGACCATGCAATAGGTTGGTAAGCATATGCCTAAGGGAAGCGTTGATTAGACATAAGCAGGATAAACAAGTACAACACACCCGTGCGATGTTTGTCGAGTCTGTTAGCTCTACTACAATACTGGGAATTGATCATGAGGTCCAGAAAACGATGTAAGTCAAAGTCTATGCAGTTACCTTTTCATAACGCCGATATTGCCATCTGGCAGGATCTATGTTGAGAAAATCATCAAGGTTATAAGGCATCATACGTACTCAAAGCACCATTGAGACATCGGCTACATAGGCTCGGTTAGAAAACTTGTTAGTTTTGGAACATAGTATCAGACAAGCCTTAGAACCAAACCCCAAAATGTACTAGAAAGTCCAAAACAATACATCGAAATGGATAGCCCAAGGAGACCAATGAGGAGGACTGGCTTACGTCCAATAAAGTCTGACGTCCGACTCCAATGCAAAACTGTAAATGCTTGTGTCAAAAAGAATAAGGATTGCTGTGAGACGAATGAGCCATAGGTTAAGCTTCATTGCGAAAAGAACAGACCATGAGCCCAACGTAATATCCAACTTGAGTTTCGTCTCCATTCGTGATTCCAACATCTCGTATTAGCTGCAGAGACTGTCAAAGAGACAAAGTACGCAGAAGGAAGTCATACACACACCTGTGGTGCGAACGGGGATATCACCTGGGATGTCAACGGTTCTGTAAGTTGAAGAAACATAACAATGGTGAACTGTCCCCATGGTATCGGAGTCCTCTTTTTTGGTTGTTCCTGAAGCAGAGGAGTTTCCTCGTCTGCCTGTTGTCCGGTCATAGTATGTCAAGTCCTGCCGCCTCAGCTTCCCGCCTTAAAAGATGGAAAGAGTAGATCAATAGAATAATGAGTCAAAAGTCGTACGGGAAAACTGGTACTTCTTACAAATCTATCACATAAGATGACATGTTCATTTTGAGAATCGGTAGACCTTTCCGAGGGGCCATTTGGGGCGCCAGAAGGGCAAGCGGTGGATTAAAGTTGAAGAGGGTTTGGGTGCAAGCTGTCTCCGGACCGGAAAGCCGGAGCCACGTAAAGTATGCTTTAATGATCCGCGGCAGCTGGACCAAACTTGTCCAAATGAGGAAGTGCACACCACTCACAAGCTGTAACCTTGGGTAAAAAGCTCCACAAAGCCAAGCTCGAGAACGCAATTCCAGGCTCTTCACGGGTAGCAATTTGTCATAGAAAGGCGGATGACCTTCCTCTGAACTGTAAGCGCAATCTCCTCTCGTCCTACTATAGCCGATAGGTTGTACTCAGCGCATGTGGAGCTCGCAGTCACTGATTAGCGCCATTCATCAGATATTCTATACAATTCACCCCTGGACCAAGTGCTTTTAGCCTTCTAGGTCTAGCGTGGCGTATCCTTATAGATGCCACCATGGCTATTCAATTAGCGGAGGTAGATAACAACATAACATAGTAACACCATGTAAGTATCCCACACTTGAATTTGGGGTTTTCATAATATATGTCCGATTGAATGAGAAGGAAGCTGTAGCTAGCCTTCAGAAGATCTATCACTATTCGGAAAGTAGCGAAGCCGAAATAATAGTACCGCATAAGATGAGGGCCAGGAGGTAATAAATTAGATATCCACTCATAAACCGATGCTCAATGGAGTACGCAAACAAGGAATTAAATAGCGCAGGTCCTATGGCCCTGGTGAAACTGATAGTCATCTAAAACTCGTCAGTCTCTCCTATTCGTGCTGGTCGCCCTTGGTGTGCATACCTGACAGAAGCCATTTGTCGCGCCGAGCGAAGCTCTATTTGGAGCAGAAGCCTGAACAAAAATCAGTGCAGCACCTATGGAAGATCTTATAAGTCGGAGATTTGAGACGGAGGGAAGTGATATACCAAACGAAAACGAGATGCCTGGGGTAAAGAGGATCTGTAGGGTAAGAATAGACCAAAGCAATGGTCCATCACCATGGGTTCTCGCTACGTAATTCATTATAGGGAAAGCGACAATCACGGGAAATGTCATCAACAGTCCTATCATGAATGTTCTTTTAGATCCCAGGTAATTATGTATCCTTGCAAAAAAGAACAGTTGGATAAAGCCATTCAGGAACCCGATTGTAGATAGCACTTTTCCAATCGACAGCGGAGATAAGTCAAGGCCGCCTAGCGCGATAGGTGTCGAAAAGATGACAGGTTGCAGGGTGCGTAAGGCGATATCTATGAGCGCTAATAAACCATAGTTGGTAGCTGTGATCAACACTTTGCGAGTCAGGAGTTCCCGCAAACATTTCGGCCCCTCGGATTTGGGCATCAGGTGCGCCTCTTCGGACTCCCCGGCCGCGGAATCGGTGTTTGAAAAGCCATTGGACCACAACGAGCGAAGGGATTTCGGTCTCTTCACAGTTTCTCTTAAAAACAAATAAGTGATAACCCAGCAAAGGGCTGAAAGAACAGAGGGAACTATGCAGGGCAAAAGGTAAGGATATGTTTTCCAAAAATTGTTCCCAAAGACTTCGGGGAAGTGCTTAGCGGGGTGGGATAGAAGACCGCCGACAAATGGCCCTATCTGTGAAAGATAAAGTGAGCATCAGAACGATCCAGAAAACGGGAAGTAGATGGAAGGTTTCTTACAGTACCTCCACTTGCCCATGTGATTGGCACAAAAGCAACCATCTAAATGGCGAAGATGTGTTAGCGGGCCACATTACAGAACCTGACAACTACCTGTGCCAGATTCGTGCCATCCGACAATTCGGCTATCATGCTGTGCAAGAATACAGTAACAGGTTAACCATGAGCACTGCTCCATAGCTTTCACAAGGTACCCTTTAATAACCCCAACGTTTGCATCTAGAAATCATAAGCTAATATGAGTACAAGATTTGTTCATGATGTAAAGGTGATTACTTAAAGCACTGTAAAAAGCGCGACTATAGCCAACATTTAATCAGACTTGTTGATAGAGGTATATAGAAGATATGCATATATACCTCAGGACAAGGCCCCAAAAAGTTTTGGAGAACCCAAAGCAAAGCATGAATAAAGACACGCTGGATAAACCGGTCAGGAGTACAGGTTTGCGGCCAAGATGATCAGAGATTTGGCTCCAGTAAAGTACTGTTATAGCTTGTACCATGTAGAAGACGGAATGCTGTTCATCGCAAGCAGTTCAATGACTCAACAATTTGGGTTGTTCTTTTGGGACCAACCAGAATTCCAACATAGTACCCAATCTGGGCGTCGTTTCCATGCGTGACTCCAATATCTCGAACGAGCTTGAGAATCATCCATAGAAGATTTGCTCAGGCTCATGTTATACAGGTGAATTCTTGGCTGACCTGTGGTGCGAATGGGAAAATGACCTGAGTGCTCAGAGGTTCAACAAATTGAATCCACAACGCAATAGAGAATTGAGACCACGGTATCGGAGAACTTCTTGGAATTGGGGTGAGCAGGGAGGTTTGTTCATCAGTCGAAGAATCGTGCATGAAAGCAAGACGGGTGCCAGCTTCAAGGTTTGCCTGAAATTTTGCACTGTTGGCTTTAGGGGTTGAAAGTTATTAATCGTTTCAGGGATAGCATGTTTTGAAGGCTAGGGGTCGACATAAGGACAAACATTATTAACATTAAGTACGTATGATTCATCACAAATGGCCACAAACTCCAGTCTACGTAAAATTGAAAAATATCGTGTCATCCTAGTATACCAACCACTATTCCGAGGCCTCCACAGAAATCTGTTACCTAGAGGTGAAAAGCAAAATGGCTCTCATCTGCATGCACACTGCCTTGCCTGCCCTTGGAACGCACCGTCCCGATGGAGAAATCATTGAGCTTAATAGCAGAAGGAATCTCGAAATCATCTTCTGAGATGTTAAACACTAAATTCACGTAATCAGTGTCATCCAGCAGTTCCCACCGAGATAATCACTACCTAAAGCATACAAGGATGATGTTGATAGTGTGAAGGACTCAATGCAATACCTCATAGATTGGGAAAAAGTAATTCCTGTAGAGTTATACGAGTAGTTAGACCTCAGTCGCTCCAATAATAAGATAATTGACTGTATTAAATTACCTGTAGAGTTATACGAGTAGTTAGACTACAGTATGAGTAAGTAAAGAGCTCACCCTCAGTCGCTCCAATAATAAGATAATCGACTGAGGAGTGGCTTGTGTTTATCTCTAGATAAGTATAAAAAATATTAAGGTTTGTCTCCAAAGAATAGCAAATACCGATCGGTGTGCCACCTTTGGTGGCGGGTAAAAAGAGGTATTCCTAGATGGGAAACAGTGCGTGACATCATAATGTCGAGGTCCGCTAGTCATTCCTCAACAATTCCGCACCCCAGTGCATCAACCCAGGCTTGGAGGATAGCAGATAACTTGAAAAGGGTAAAGATTGGGCAGGGAACAATGTTCTTTGGCAAAACAATGTAAAAAACACAGTAAAAATAATTTAATCAATTTTTAAATTTTATTTGAATGTTTCTGTCAAAATCATAGAAAAAATATTGCAACTGAACTTAAAATGGTATTTCAATGGTATTTGTAATGTAATTCAAATAGAAATAAAGAAATAACTTGTAATGTTTATTGATTATTCTGAACAATGTCTTCATAATGTTTTGCCAGGAAATTGAAAGAATATTTTAATTTCAAGAAGGATACTTCTGTGAGAAAAAGGGAAAAAGTATTGAATCAGATCTACAAATATTGCTTGAATATCTTTTCAATTGCTTTTTAACATGCTTTTTCATTGTCTTTTTCAAAGACAATAATTAGGGCCAACAGTTTGATCATTTTTGGTGTCCTTTTACAATGATCTGCAATGTAACAGTTGAAAATATTGAACACAATAAAACTCAGTCAATGTGTCAATAACTCTTTTGGATGTCAGTACCTATTGAACACAATAAAACTATGTATGTCAATATAGTATGTGTAAGATAAGATATAAACTGGGCTCACCTTAGTCAGTATGTCAACAACTGAGGTGTCCTTGGTTTTGAATCCAACATATTCCTTCCAACTTTACAGTTCCATTATTTTCTGATCTATATTTTCCTCTGCAGCAGCAGTGTCAGATTATGTGTTGAATGCACCCTCATACCCCATATCCAACACTTCCCTGGATTTGTGGTGGGCATCATTCTTCACACAGGCACAGTGCAATGCAGAACTTGTGGTGCTGTGGTCTTGCAAGTGGCTTTGTGAATAAGTCCATAAGGTTGTCATGCTTGATATGCAGCTGATCCTGATTTGTCCCTCCTTGACTGCATGCCTAATGTAATAATGGTGCACATCAATATATTTGACATAGTTGTGGTTATGCCTGTTTTCTGCAATGGCAATTGACCCATCATTGTCACCCTTCAGCTCAGCAGGGTATGGTACTGCCATTCCAATCTCTGCTACCTGCTCTTCCCAGCATGATGTACTCTGCCTCTGTCATAGATGTTGAAATGGTGTCCTAAAACTTGGTGCTCCAGCTAGTTGGATCTCTTGCTTGTAAGTATACATTCCCAGAGACCAACTTTCTGGTGTCAATGTTTGCTGCAAAGTCTGAGTTGTAGTAGCTGTCATGGCCTGGGCTACTGTACCAGAGTTTGTAGTGAAGTGTGGCCCTGATGTACATTACAACATGCAGAAGCATGAGCCAATATTATTTGCCAGAGTTTGACTAGCTTAGGCTAGTTATGGCAAAGGCTATGTTCAGTCTTGTGCTTACTTGAGCATATATCAGGGATCTGAGTGCCTCTTTGTAGGGTTTATCTGCCATGTACCTCCTATCTTTGTCAGTCATAAATGCCTGTGATTGACTCAGTATGATATCCAGAAAAAGGGGTGTGTATTTTGGTGTGCTATCTGTGCAATGGTTTTTATGAAGCCTTTCATACACATGCCAAAGTCAAAATCTATCTATTGATTCTGGCTATGGTGATGCAAAAAAGACTATTGAGGTCACATAGGTGTAACCTCAAACTGAATACAGTATTGTAAATTAGGTAATATTAAGATGATTAACTACAGCAGAAAGGTGTAGTGTAATGACTATGGCCATTACATACTCCCTCATGAGACTGTCATAGGTCTCATTAACTTTGCCTATAATAACCTGGAAATGCCAAAGAGCATCTAATCAAAAAAAAGCTGACTATAAGGGCAGAATAGAGCATCTCACCTGATCAAGTATTGTGGAGTGTGCAGGAGTGATGATCTTCTGAGTATAAGCCCCTAGCTGGTAAAGTGATAATAGTCAGGTCAAAGTCTGAACCAGCCATGTAACAAGAACAAGTAGAGGCCATAAAAAGGCCTCTGCTGCAAATGCAAAACAAGCAAAAGCTATTAAGAGGCCTCAGTGAGGGTATGGTGGCAATCAAGTAGAGGCCTCACTTGATCTGTATGCAAGCAATAAGTATGGCCCATTATAGAGCTTCTACTTCTAAGCAATCTTTGTCTACCTTATTTGCTAGCTTGTCTGCTAGAATTGAATCAGACTAATTGACCACCAAAGTGTTGGCCATAGCAATAGGAATTGAGTTAATAGTGAAATCTAGCTCCTCAACTAGGAGTCCTAAGGCAGCAGCATTAGCCATAGTCTTGGTGAGCCACAGCTTGCCAGTTGGTTCTGACATAGATGGTGGTGCATCAATACCATCAGCCACACCAAGGGATGAAAGAGGCACCAATGGTGCCTTTATAGACAGGGTGCCAGGGTCTGGCACTGAGCTGGCAGAGGAGTGTACTAAATGTGTGCTCCTCCTCTAGGTGGGGATGCAGTAGGGATGCATCTGGCTCTATAGGTGGCATCACAGTTATTGTCAGGGAACTACCATTTCACATTTCTGTTTCTTCACCCTTTTTTTATCACATTTATCTCTTCACTTCTCAGCCTTGCTCTCAACCCTTCAGACTTCTGCCTACTTAGTTGAGGAATAGCACAGGCCATACTCCTTTGATTCATGCAGCCCAATGCCAGATTTCCTCAAATGTCTGAGTTTCAAAAGAAGAAGTATTTCAGCCATCAAGCCATCATTTACTCCCTCTTTTCAGACTCAGCTGCACATGTGACCCAGACATGTGATCTCAGCAAGTGACATAGACATGTGACTCAGACATGTGATCCAAACAGGTGATCTGGACATGTGACCATTACATGTGACTTATATATCATATGACTTATCTTTTATTTTCTTTGAGTGTCTGGCAGAGTGAATCCTTAGACTTGTTCTCTTTGTATTTCCCTCTGCCAAGTATGCAGCTATTATTAATAATATTAATACACCTTTTGGATTTCCCTCTGCCAGCTGTGTGACTTAGCCATAGTCTCCAGAGGTCACCTTTACAGTCATCACCACTAGAGGTGGTGCTCATGCAGCCTCTATGGCTGCCATGGGCTGTTGCACTAGATATTTAAACCTAGCATCTTCACCATACCAAAGCTACTTGCAATCAACAAGTGGTCTGAGGTTTCAAGCCTGAAGAAGTTGAATGAGAATGCAAAAGTGTTCTTGATTGTTGAGGGTGTGTTTGTACCACCCTTCATATTCTGGCAAGATGCCTGGAGGTTAATAGGTTTCCAAGCAATAATTCCAATCATTGTCAATACTCACAAAGAGGTCAGTGTGAAGGCTATTCCTGGACCAATGGTAGTCCAGATAGCATATACCATAGGTATATGCATGGTCAATCCACCTGCAAGGAATCCTATTAGCAAGGATGTGATGGAGCATCTCTGTTTTGCCCAAATTCATGGAATGTCCAGGCTTGAGATAGAGCCTGTACAGGGAAAAGCTGAAGTTGTTGATAGCCCAGAAGAGCATCATGCTTTCCCAATTATAGGCATCCACAGCTTCTGTGCAGAAGTGCAGATGAGCAACTATGAGAGCAAAAGCTCTCATGTATGTGGTATACCTCTGGGCACCTATGAGTGCCAAGGTACAAGCAAGAATGTAGCCAAAAACTAAGCTTCAACTTATGCAACCTGCGCTATCAATTGTGATCCCTGATACAAAGTTCTGGGATCCTAGATGACAGTGGTGCAATAAGTACTGCACCCACTGATCAATTTCAAAACAGTGCTCCAAAGGGATTTGAGCAAGTCCTGCACCCTGCATATTGTTGTCAGCGTGGCCCAGCATAGCCAATGCCCAGGATGGCAGAGGTGCAAGAAAGGTGGAGGACAACATCTTTGATGTTGATGTCAAGGACTTAGTGCATGGACCAGTCCTGCTGCTCTGAATGGGTGAAGAAGGAGATCCAATGAAACTCCTTCAGGAGGAGCATGGCATGGATGTGCTTTCAGAATGTCATGGAGGCACCATTCTCCATAGTAACTCTAGAGAGCAAGTAGACCTGCTCAGAGTTCATGAGCATCCCATGAAAAACCCATTGGTACAATCTATAGTATGACCAGGTGGCATACAGCATCCTGGTCATCTCATAAGCATGAGTGATTTTTGCCTCTTTGCCCATGTACACTGCATTGGTTGATGGCAACTAATAGAAGTTAGGATGCAGGATGCTCCTAAAGTTATTTTTATGCTCCCAGCACCTCTTGATGAGGATAGTCTCTCAACCATCCAGAATGCAGCCAAGGACTGTGTCATTGAGTTGTTCAAAGTCCTGCTTGGACTTCTTGGTATCTTCAGCTAAGTGCTGTTCAATCTTAGCATTATGTGATTGCTTCAAATGACATGTTTGAATGTCATCATTGGATTCAATCTCCTGATACACTTGAGAGGGGTCCATATCATCAGATCCAAGTCATCATCATCCCATGCCAGTTGCATGATGAAGAATTATTTGTTGCTCTCCTTAGAGTTTACAATGGTGTAAGGCTGCTCAGGGTACCTTCAGGAGAATTTGTAGACTTGAAATTGTTCCACCTCAATGAATCCAGGATGGGCTTCCTTGAGCACATTCTTAGAGAAGCTTTTTGGAGAACAGCAAACTTGCTGCCCTTTATGGGGCTCTCCTGAGTCAATGGTGGTGCCATTGCCCCACCAGTAGAAGCTGGAATAGGCCATGTGAGGCCTATTGATATAATGGAGACTGGATTCTCTGATGTAGTCACAACCATCTTTGGCAAGGGTGGCTGCATGCCCTTCCCCTTCTTGTCCTGTGGGATGAGGTCCATATTTCCATGTCCTCATGTGAAATGGATTCCTCATAGAGCAGCATCAGTGCTTTATCTCCAAGTTTTGACTGAAAGTCCTGACAATGGACCTTCCTTAGTAAATTCTCTACTGAGGAAGTGCCTCTCTTCTCCAGTCTCATAGCAAATCTATAGAGGTCTGATCAGGCCTCATCCCACTGTCTCTTTACTATGTTAAGTTCATTCAGAACTTGAGTAAGTGCAATTTGCACTACTGAACTGTTGAGAACATTCATCTCAACATCCTCTAGTACTCCAGCATTGTGGAGGCACTGTAAAAGATGAGCCAACTGCTCATCTGCCTCCACACTAGGTGAAGACTCATGAGCTTTTGCCTTCCCTTTCTTCTTCTGATTAGGGGCATCAGGTGGTGGATTGTTGTTGTTGTTCGGCCACCTATTTTGAAATCAGCAATAATAACCCTTACATAATATCCACCCGTTGCTCAGCGTCATGACTTGAGAAACGTCGGAATCTCTATCTCACCGCATCGCGAAATTATGATGCCTCCAAAGGAACCGACTCGTCACCAACTCTCATCTCGGCTGGCTTATAGTCAACATACCCCAGCGTTTCTTCAGAAACTGAAGAATAGAATTGCTGGTGCACCAGACACATCCGATGAGGAATTTGAGGACGATGGATCCGGCCGCCCACCAATACCTAGGCGGCCTTATATTCCCACACGACCGGACGATGATCCAGGAAGCGCAGACGAAGATGACGGAGACGAAAAACCACAGGTGGTTGTTCTTAAGGAAGGGAAACACCTCACGGCTTATGAGGCAGAGAAGATCAGGCGCGAAGGTAGAATGGTTCATACAAAGCTTTCTTCTCCGTTTGCCTCACCGATCATTAGAGAAAGGGCTTCCACCTCTTCCAAGCCGAGCGCCAAAGGAAGACTCTGCTGGGGTTGCTTTTAATACCACCTCCAACAAAGATGCTAGAGACAACAAAACGCAAATGAGCGGCTTGTCATTCTCTTCATCCAAAGGCACACCGAAACCTTCTCTTAACAAGCGCAAGGTCCCTGCCGACACGGAGGATAGATCAGGAGCATCATCAAGGAAGAAACCAAAGAAACCTAGCAAGACACTGTTATCTTTCGACGATGATGCCTAATTGCGTTGGACACCGTGTGCGTCATGACGCTAGAACGCAAACGTAATCTCACGCTTTCTATCGTACCGAAGCACATCGCCGAACGAGACGTTTTCACTCCATGTGGCGTGACGACAGTAGTCCGTGGTTGTAAGCCTAGGTAGAAATACACTTCGAATGAAGATTGTGATATGTAAACTAATACTCAAAAATATAAGAAATAGTCTTGCGATATCATACATCGGTGAGTGTTCGTGTTTTCGGGAGTAGTCATGATGGAGCGAGGTCCATATTCGTGTTATCCTCGTCGACAGGCCCGACACTACGAACAGATGGGATGGTGCAGTGCTGCATATCGCCACTCCAAATTGTGTTATCCAGTTCAATATCTGTGGAAGGTGATAAAAATTCAACCGGAGCGCTGGCGATGTTTGTCGTGGTATGAATCCCCGCGTCAATGACCTTTTCACGAAGGTTGAACATAAGGCGCGATACCATCGTGACGGATACGCTGAAGAGCGTTAGCATGGTGAAATAATATAAAGCTGAAAATGATACGAACCCGCTTGCGAACGTGGATAGTGCTCCACTCATAAATGGCTACGAAAAAGGTCGTGAGGGAGTGTTGATCTGGCTTGGTAAATGGAGTAATTGACATACGCCACAAAACTAAGGATGTCATCAGCCTCAAGAAATATGTGGACATGGCAAAAACATACGTAGAATGTCAATATATTTGCCAGGTTAGCGAATGCCATGACACTGGATATAAGGTTCGTTTTTTGCCTGGGCGTCCTTGGTTTTGGAAACTCACACAAAGTATATTGCACCTCGTAAGGAATCAGACTCCAACGCATGACCGCCGGTATAACAAGCTCACCATCTCGGAAAATGAGGTATACTATTGTATTCTGGGCCTGACTGAGAATGATTTGATTTCGGTTCTTCCATGTTTTGAATATCATGAGGCTGAATAAGACTGAATCGTAGATGAACAGGGCTTCCCAGGCGCTAGCAAGACCTATACTCCTTAAATATCAGCAACGGTCCCAAAGACCTTGGCACTAACGCACGAATAGCCCTATATGATGTTAGAAGAGTGTACTTGACACATCTCATCAGATGCACATACGTGATATGTGAAAGCCCAATATGACAGCCTCCAATTTCCTGGCCTGGAGTGCTTTTTTGTCCAAAGAGAGCCCACTTTGTGATGGCAATCTCAGTACTAGCTCTGAATCGACAAGAGACAAAGCAGAAAACATACACATGCGATGCCACCCAATGCCATGCCACTGCAGAGCATGTACGCCAGAATGCGAAAGGAACAGTCGTAGAACGCATAGACCCGTAAGGTCAAGAGGACTTTCGGCATCATCACACATCAAACGTTAGTCTGGACAAGGAATCATGCGTACTGCAGACGAGCACTTGATTGAACACCAATAGTAATTGTCGAGATAGAATGTAGCGACGACAACTTAGGGGAGGAGCAATGATAAAACATATATTTCAGGACAAGAGCAAGTCTTGGCTAACCTCTGTCACTGGAGTTAGTTGAGTAAATGAGGAAGATGAGAACGAGCCACACGTCTGGCGAAAGGTCCGTTTGCTCGAGCACGATTATGACAAGGTTGCCAATGAATGCTAAATAACGGTTGAAAAAGAACCAATAGGTACTTTGGCTCTTCGGGCGAAGCCAAAGGTAGTTGACTTCATTGCCTAACCAGGGTGCGAGTGACACGACATGAAGGGGGTGAAGCTTACGACGTAGAAAACTAACCGAACGTGATCAAGTGGTCGTACAACAAAAATGCTTGAAAAGAAGGGAACCAAGTCAAGATTTCGAGACTGGTATCATAATGACATACCGACTCCGAAGAAATGCAGAAAATTGTTCAGGTATCTGATCCAAAGATGCAGTTAATATATTAATGATGCCAGCAAAGCCGGCCCGTCAGGCTGCTTACATGCCCCGTACTGCATCGGCTAATTCTGAATGAAGGGATAGGTCGTCCAGCATTTCAGAAACTTGGGTGATGGACCGTCAGTGGGACGTAGTGGCAGGAGGGAGGCTCGCGAAGCTTCGTTAGGGGATGATCTGAATAACCTTGCATCGAAAGATCAAACCAAGTCCGGCAAGGTTCAAATTCGCGACCGAGGCCAAAAGTGCTGTCATACACCTTATACATAATTTTCTTAATCGATTCTCTCCAACGTGTTCTCCACACTGACAGATCCGAATAGGATCGATCAATTGAGCGAGAAAACCCGGCGGGATATTGTGGTTTCAAATGAGTGAGAGTTTGCGGGGATACTTCTTTTTTTGACCCTGGCCCCGACCCTCGCCTCCTTTGGGGAAGGAAAGGACTTCCCCCCCTCCTTTAGGATACAAGCATCGAGGGATATAGGTAGAAAACACATTCTGAGTAGTATGACTGGAAATCAATGCGTCCAGATTGAATGATGGTCAATAATACCCGGAAACATAAATAGTTTCGCAATGTTTATACAGTGGCGCCTGATCCTGTATGTAACGAGGAATGTCGTGGGTGAGTAAGAAACTTGGACCGGTCGAAGGGTGTTGCGCTACACATCGCCAGTCCAGATGGTATCTAACTCGATATCAGAAGAGGACAGGTATTCCGAATTAGTGTTTGCAACAGTCATCCGCGTTGAATAGATCCCCGCGTTGCCTTTTTGATGGAGGTTGAGTATCATGCGTGATATCAGCGCGACAGATACACTGGAAAAATTAGCTAGACGGGGTCCTAGAAATTTTCAAGTGGTACAAACCTGCTTGCAAACGTAGACAATCCCCCTCTGAGAAACGGCTGCGGGAAGGGCGAAGGTAATTTGTGGGAGTGTTACATGAATTGGTATTGTAGGAAGGACATACCCCCCAAAGCTAGGGATAATCTCAAGAAGAGAGATATACACAGATCACCAAAACGTACATAGAATGTCAAAATATTTGCCAGGTTAGCGAATGCCATGACACTGGATATAAGGTTCGTTTTTTTTGCCTGGGCGTCCTTAGTTTTGAACACTCACACAAAGTATATTGCACCTTGTAAGGAATCAGATTCCGACGCATGACGGCCGGCATAACAAGCTCACCATCTCGAAAAATGAGGTATACTATTGTATTCTGGGCCTGACTGAGAATTATTTGATTTCGGTTCTTCCATGTTTTGAATATCATGAGGCTGAATAAGATTGAATCGTAGATGAACAGGGCTTCCCAGGCGCTAGCAACACCTATACTCCATAAATATCAGCAACGGTTCCGAAGACATTAGCGCTGGCGCACGAATAGCCCTATATTGTGTTAGTAGAGTGGTACTTGACACATCTCATCAGATGCACATACGTGATATGTGAAAGCCCAATATGACAGCCTCCAATTTCCTGGCCTGGGGTGCTTTTTTGTCCAAAGAGAGCCCACTGTGTGATGGTAATCTCAGTATCAGCTCTGAATCGACAAGAGACAAAGCAGAAAACATACACATGCGATGACACCCAATACCATGCCACTGCCAAGCATGCAAGCCAGAATGCGAAAGGAACAATTGTAGAAGGCGTAGACCCGTAAAGTCAGGAGCACTGTTGGGGCCGTTAGATATCAAACAATAGGTAGGGTTAAGGGTAATGCGTACCGCAGACGAGCACTTGATTAAAAACCAACAGTAATTGCCGAGACAGAAAGTAGCGACGACAACTTAGAAATGGAGCAATTATACAAAATGATCCACGACAAGAGCAAGTCTTGGCTCACCTCTGGCACTGGGTTAGTTGGGTAGATATGGGAACATAGAACGAGCCGCACGTCGGACGAAAGGTTCGTTTGTTCAAACACAATCAAGAAAATGTTGCTCAGGAATGTGAAATACCGGTTTAAGAAGAACCAATAGGTACTCTGGCTCTTCGGGCGAAGCCAAAGGTAGTTGACCTCATCACCTAGCCAGGGATATATAAAAGGAAGAAGGTCAGAAGAGAATACTGACCGAACGTGATAAGGTGATCGTAAAACAAAAACGCTTCAACGAGGTATATATTGAAGTTGAGAAAAACATAGTTAATAGGATGACATACAAATTGCGAAGAAATGCAGATAGTTGTCCAAGTATCTGTTTCGGATATGCGCATGAATTTGACAGAAGCCGATAAAGCTGTGTTAAAGCAGCCCGCTTACATCTCTCGGACAACATCGTTACCTGGCATCACACCAGTTTAGGTGTAGGCCGTGCTGGACAAGAAGAAGAAAGAAAGAGAGGGAGAAAGTGGAAGAAGAAAGAGAGTTTGTTCAGTATCGTGGAGGATCACAGGATGTTAATGAGCTTGATTAAACATCAGTTGACAATCAATACAAGTAGAGAACGGCGATGTCATCTCTCGTGGCATGCTAGCACGTCGTTTCCAGGTACTTTTGACTGATTCCTACTATCTCCACATGTCTGCCATAAACTGGCCTGACAGATTGAAACATCGAACTGAAACAGGAGGAAATGAGAAGATGCTGGAAGTCAACGAATGCCATTAATGCGGAGTCGTAGTCAAAAAAGCAATCAAGCTTAAGCGCTGCATTTTGTCGATAGAGACGCCTTATCTATGAGCCTAAATTTCTATAAAAGCACCTCAACCAGGCTGAGTATAGTACTGAAAAAGGCTACAGCTGGACATATCACCCCAAACAGATGCATCCTTATTGAATGATAAAAACCTGAAACTACAACGAGACTTGCGATGATCAATGGCATATAATGATGAACGCTGTCAAACAAAAAGTTGGGGCTGGAATTGGAGGGGTTTCAAAGCCCCCAACAAGCTACACCAAAGACACGGGGCATAGCTCACTCTATATAGAAGACAGAAAAGGTGAGAGATATAATTAATGCAAAAAGAGAGACGCATCGAGACATACGCAGTTGGTTGGTGCCTTGATATTAGAGAAACGTGAAATTGAAATGACCAGAATATCGAATGCGGAGCGGAATCAGTCAAAAATAGCATCCAGAGCATCAGAGTAAGCGAGAAACTGCACAGCGTGTAGACTAGAGGAACTAGAAATTCGCACCCATACCACTCATCATACTCCCTCGACCGCCGTTCATCATACCACCACGCGGGCCTTGGGGCACCATACCACCCCGACCGCCGCCAAAATTATTACCACCGTAACCACCGTTACCCATAAAGCCGCCTCCCATCATACCCATCCCACCGCCCATCATGTTCCCCCGCATCATGCCCCCACCCATCATACCTCCACGATTCATCATACCCATACCCATGCTGTTCCCACGCAAATTCTGACTACCGCGACCCATCCCGGTGCCTACCGTCGGTATTGACGATGGGGCTTGATTCTGCGTATTTCGCGATAGCGGTTCTTGATTGTAAAGTTAGATAGACCAATGTGAAGAGGAAGGTAACGTGCCTTTCGGTAAAGTGCGGAACGGATTGCCTTGCGCCGAATTAGTCAAGGTTGCTGTCGCTCGCCGATTCTGGAAGTCGCTAAACGAAGCGTCGATCAGGGGACGCAAATCTTGAAGCCAGAGGTACAATGACTCACTGGTTATCAAACCATTGCTTTAGAATCTGGGCACCTTTGGAGTCGTGAACTTCTACATAAGCAATCCTACCAAGATATGGCCTGTCAGCATATCTCTACCTACCTTCTACCAACTCACCCTTTGCTCTTGCCGTTAACTTTATGCTCAGAGAACGTGATGTCCTTTAGGGCAATGTCAACTCGAAGAGTGGCCGCAACGCGGCGCAAGTCCTCATCAGTCGTCCACTGTGCAAATGAAAAGAAACAAGGAACATATGTGAGACAACTCATAATGACAAAGGGCTAAACGACAAGACAAACGGACCCATTGCAAGTCGCCAATATACAAAGCGTCATACCCAGGAATATCACTTGCTCCACTGTTCATCAATTGCATTCCTCCCATGTTCTGTCCCATTTGCATAAAATTACCGTTACCCATCTGGTTTGAAATTTGGTTTCCCCCTTGCATCTGAGGGGAAGCTTGTGTGTTGTTTGCGTCAGCTTGACGTGAAGCCGGAGAAGCGATACGCTCGTGATGATCGTCTTCTCTGGGGCGCTTGTCGCCAGTATTGGGCTCAACTTTGGAGATCATCGTCTCCACAGAATCCTCCCGGCGCTGTGAGCGCCCGCTCTACATTGTAAATCAATACAAGACGCGTACAATGGTACCGTATGACACCAACCTCCTCTTGTGAATGGGACGACCTCCGATAGTTGTCCTCCACGTACAAATCATAATCTTCTTTAGGCATAGCGTCGATCGACTCTCAATGGGTCTAAGATGTGGCAATGGTCGAAAAGTTCCAAAAGTCTTTGTTCTGTAGGTTAAGAATCACAGGAACACTTGAGTATCGACATGACAATAACAACAGACAAGAAAGCAACAAAGAGAACAACAATGAACCGCATACAGGATTGGGCTCTACAATGTTAGCCAAACAACAGGGAATAGACCTTACATGCGTTACGAATACAGATAGAGGCTCGTACAATCGTTTGGAAACAAGATACACAGGACGCAAACACAATAAGTGAAGAAACGGGTAATAGTGTGACGAGGGGGTGATGGTACGAATTGAACATAGCTCCTCGACGAGTAACTGAATTTTAGAACATGTTGATACTTGTTTACTGATGGCCCGTGCGTCACAATTCAATCTACCTCGTTTCTATACTAGTTGTTTCTCTTTCAAGACTCCTTCTACAATTTGTTCCTGCTGCGCAAGCCATAACCCAAACCCTGGCGTTTTCAGTAGACGCTCGTAAAACTCTGTACGCTTACTCGTTGAGCGAAACGGCAAAGTGCTCCCATGAGCCTTCAATGAAGTGAAAAAATTAGCATTATTAAAAGGCTTAAGGCGAAGGGTATCTTGAGTCGAGGTTCGTGCGACCTCAATGGGTGTGGGTATCAAAGTATTGAGGTATCTTGCTAGGGGCGTGATGATTTCTGTTGTGCGAGATTGAAAGTGTTGACGCAACGCAAGAGAAGCAAGCAGTTCTGGACGTTTCACATCAGTCGTACTTTTAAGTATGCTTCAGATGATGTTGACATACTCTGTCTTGCATCGCCATGCAAAGCGCTTTCTAATTGCTTAAGTAGGGCGCGATCTTTGGAGATATAACGTTTATGGGTCTTGGATTTCCAGCCTGGCAAGGGGCCAGCAGGCCCACCAGAAGCTGACGACTGGGCTGTCGGAGTTCTGCTTCGACGACGCCCAAGGCTGAGTACATGAGGCCAATGGGCACAAGATTTCTCAAAGAAAGGATTCGTGACACCGAGAAGAATGCCAGGTTTTGGAGGAAGGTTGTTGATGAGTACAGAGTGATCTCCGTCCTGCATAGTGAAGTATGGACGAAAGTCTCCAGCGAAGGGTATCTTATGGATAAATCAGCCTCGCTCCGCTGATGATTTGAAGTCCTCATACCGGCCGCACCAGGTCTCGTAACCACCAAACTGCCTGGCTTGTCTGCGCTGGCGACGTGCCGAAAATGAGAAGAGGCTCGCACAGTACTAGGCATTCCCATATTGACCAAAGCTGCGTCACAGCCCCTTCAAACAGCGAAAGGGGAGATGGAATCATCGATGAAGACGAAGAGACAACCTGGTAAAATTAGCGAGCGTCTGCCCGGAAATCGTCGTTGCTCACATGCTCCCTAGGGTCATACTTTCTACCTGCAGATGGACCTGGTATGAACTGTTGTTCATTGATACTAAGAGGAAGGACAAGGCTAATGACAGAGCCGAGAAAACCAAGCTCCAGAGTCTCTCCTGGAACAGGGTCGCGCCTTTACTTTGTAGTCATTCAGTACAATACTTGCTATACATATGACGCCATACCACGTCGCTATATTTTGGCAGGCTGTTTCTAGTATGAGTATTCCATGTTTCTGGAACAAAGGCCCAAATATTGATATCAGTAGCGAGAAGAAAGCCGGAAACTGATGCTGCGTAAGAATTACGACTGAGCGCTGGGAAATAGGTCAACGAGAGCAACACAACTGGATTCCTGTAGTTTTTACCTGCTCATAACCGCGCTTTAAATTCGGGTCCTTCTTCTGAGTAAAATGCGAAAAGCCATAGATGAATCCGTCCTTTGTCGGGGGTCGCTTCTCAGGGATGATGGAAGAAAGTTGTTCACGGATGCGGAATGAGTGACTTTGCGATCCTTGATCAAACTGCAGCGAGTCAGGAAACGAAGAAAATGCCCTGCTCAGAGCGTTAGTTGATTGAACAACACCACATAAACTACACGCCTCACAAGTTTTCTGCCTCGACAGGCATTAGCATGCAGGCTGGGTATATCCCATCAATGACCGGACCATCGTCTACGTCGAAATCGACTGGAATTGAATGTGAGACAAAGACACTTGAGGTATAGATCGCATACACACCAATTGCTACGCCAATTATCCATCGTCGAATTCTCTCGGCTATTTCTGGTTCAAGAGCCAGTTGATCGAGTTCCGCCTGTCGCCGTCGTGCTTTATTCTCTATCTGGAACACTCTTGGGAGTGTTTGAGATCGCGCGACAGGTGGTGGCCTTGTGAACCGTGGCAGAATGGGAGATGATGGGGATGCGAGTTGTCCAAGGCTCTTCTTCTGAGATAGTCTGGGCTGTATTGGTGGAACATTAAATTCTTCCTGTAAGAACGGTCGAGTAGGAATTGGCGTCATAAGGCTTCCATTGGTTGAAACTGTTGAGGAGCTCGCAGGGGTCCTGATTGTGCCGAGATATGGACTCTGCTCCGCGATATCTGCTTCCTCCTGGAGTAGATTATCGAGCCAGAGGTCTGTACGACCCATTTATACTTCAAGCTGGTGTTCGTTCAATGGGTGAAGATGACGGCTATAAATATCATCTTTACATAAGGCAATATTGATCTTGCACTTCAACCCCACAATTGGACGCCACAATTCATAAAAGCCTTCTATTTTCCCAACTCAAGAGCTCAACTTCACATGCATACCGCATACTACATATCACTACAGAGTGTCTTGTTGTCTGACCCTGAGTCAGAAATATGCAACTAAAACCTAGCGTTGGTTTCTGCTTGCAATCTGTCCCTATTCTAGGGGTTCTCTAACATCGATGGTGAATGAATCATATCGATCGTGTAATTCGTCACGGAAGTGAATTTCTAGTCCTGGCTTGCACCATGAGACAAAACAGGTCCTCTCCCATCCAACCCAAAAAAAGCCGTTCCGTGCATTTATCATATGAAATGTCACATACTAACTGGCGACACCAGAAATACTCACTGTGCATGTACTGCTACCGGTTTCTACTTCACCTTGGAAAGGCTCTGCCCTAATGCTTGAGAGAGGCTGAAAACCTTGGTTTTTCGTGTTCCCTTGCAGATTAACGTCTGGTTATAAAGAAACGGAAACCACGCGGATAATGATCTTCTGTTCCTAAGTGGTTGCTCGAATCCTGTTGAGACTAGGGTCAAGTCATGACATGCATGACAGGCCAGCACAAATGCTTTGATGTGCTTTTCGACATGTTTAGTCTCTTTTGGGCGGCCTGTTTCATCGGTAGTCATGTATCGTTCGTAGTGTTACTCTCATGATTTTAAAAGCAGAAATGAGAAGGACGAAGCCATCGAGACCAGGATTGTTACTTGAGGACGTTGGGAATTCAAATGTTGAGAATAAACTAAATGGTCATCAAAGGCTGTCACGTGACGCAGGACTTTTCGCGTTCACTTGCTCACCGCTGGTAATATCAGTGTTCTTTTGCATCGGGAAACAGGACAGAGCTGCACTCGGATAGTACGAGAAACCAGTGCCGTTTCAAGATGGTGGAAATTTCAATACGAAAGCGTCCACGATCGGAAGCCGTAGTGACTCAACGCAAGTTCTTCAAAAAGACTGCTCGGGGCAAGGTCATCAAAGGTATGTAGCCATTTGGTTCATGTCGATTAATTGACCTAGGATCTACTAGTTCTGCGTGAAAGGTACCTACGGGATGACGTCGTTTGTGGAGTACAGGAATGTAATGCGTGTGGTGAATCGAACCTTCCATTACCAAAGATTGGAGACCACAGCCATCAACTGTATCCTAATGGACACTTCATTCTGCCCGACACCAATGTATTTCTCTCACAGGTATGCGGTTATTCCCTCTATCTCAATTTCTGCTGAATATCTTTAATCTTAGATGGATTTGGTCGAGTCTAATCTCTTTACGCCACCGATTATCCTGCTACAGACCGTCATAGAAGAAGTGCGGCATCGCTCGCTTCCCTTATACAATCGCCTCAACGCCCTCACGAAGATGGAAGATAAACGGATATGGGTGTTTTATAATGAATATCGCTCGTACGTGCCCAACGACTCCAGCTAAAGTAAGGTCTTACCGAGGGACAGAGAAACTGCCATTATCCGGGAGGAAGGTGAAACTCCTAATGACCGAAATGACAGAGGTAACAAGTTGCTTATCGGTGTCCCTTGCCAGTTCTCATGTCTCTGAAGGCATCAGAAAAGCAGCGGCTTGGTATAACGAGCATATCCGCTTAGCTTGGCCAACCATACGTGGTCAAGTTCCTCCAAAGATACCCACCGTGGTCTTGATGACCGAAGACGCGGAAAATCGGCGGAAGGCAGAAAAAGCAGGCATCTGTTGCATATCAGGTTCGAACTGCATTTTCCCAAGGTCGGACCTGTCTGATGGATATCTAGTACGCAAATACGTGGAAGGTATGAAAGAGCCAAACAAACTGCTAGATCTGCTTGCGGCCGAGGGTCCAAACGATATTGAACCCACGAAGGCCGGTGCTAGCCGTCAATCTCTTTATCCTGAGGTAGCACAATTTGACAGTTGTTTTTTTGTGAGGCTTATGACGAGAACAGTATCTACATATGCCTACTTTACTTGCTGGGGTCAAAGCAGGCGAACTTCATCAAGGACATTTTGCCGCCAACCAATATAACTACCTTGAGGTATGTGAAATCTGTTTATTTTGCATGCAAATACTGATGGAGTTTGGAAGGGGAGTGTTTCTGTGCCCGCATTCACAAAGCCCGTGCTTTTGATTGGTCGTGAAAATATGAATCGGGCAGTCAATGGAGACATCGTGGTCGTCGAAGTGTTTTCTGAGTCAGAATGGAAAGCTCCTGCAGATGAAGTCGTTGATCAAGACTGTAAGCTCACTCCTTTCTGTCTTTCTTGATGTATACGTGACTAATTCACACAGCGACATTGAAAAATGATGACGCAGAGAATTCGGGAGACGAGGGAGATGACGAAGAGAATCACTTTGCAGATGTTAAACGTACTTCTGAAAGACAGCCAACAGGACGTATCGTGGGAATCATCAAGCGCAATTGGCGAGCGTATGTCTATTCTCTCCTCTTGCCGTCACCTAACACTCAACTCGCGCAGATATGTGTGCCACATAGACAGTACATCCTTGACATCCTCAAATGCTACCTCATTATCCCAACAAACCGTCTTCGCAACGCCTGTCTCGCGACTCCTCCCCCGCATTCGTCTGCGCACGCGCCAAGCACCCGCTCTTATCGGCCAAAAAATTCTCGTCACGATTGATCGATGGGATATGACATCCCGGTATCCTGAAGGACACTTCGTACGAGCGCTTGGTAAAGTCGAGAGCAAAGAAGCAGAGCAAGAGAGTCTCCTATTAGAGTTCGAGGTCCCGTATAGACCTTTTGGGAAAGCGATCCTTGATTGCTTGCCTGTTGAAGGTGATCAATGGGTCGTCCCACAAAAAAGTGATATTAGTCCGGACTGGAGGGATCGTGAGGATTTGAGGGACCTTGTCATCTGTAGTATTGACCCTCCTGGTGCGTAAACGCCCAACCAGACCTTGGATTGACTCAATCATGTTGTTGAAATAGGCTGCCAGGATATCGACGATGCACTGCATGCTAAGCATTTGCCCAACGGGAACATCGAAGCGGGTGTCCGTAAGTCATGTTGCTTCTCTAAGTTCAATACTTTTATGATAATTTTTTGCTAGATATTGCGGATGTTTCGCACTTTGTGCATCCAGATAATCCAATGGATAGCGAAGCTGCTTCACGAGGGACTACCGTATATTTGGTCGACAAACGCATTGACATGCTTCCAAGTCTCCTTGGGACCAATCTATGTTCACTGAGACCATATGTTGAACGTTTAGCATTCTCTTGCATATGGGTACTTTTACTTCCTTCGTAATCCGTCAAGATCTTAACGCTGAGCCATCCAGGAAATGACTCCTGATGCGGAGATTGTTAACGTCCGTTTTACAAAATCTGTCATTGCTTCGAAAGCTGCGTTCACATACGAAGAGGCGCAACTCAGGAAGGATGATCCGTGCGTCTTGGACTTGACTGTTTTACATTCTCTTGATAACTCCTCGTCAGAAATCTGCGGGACGAGTTGACCGAAGGAATCAGATTATTAAACAAGCTTGCACAAAAACTTAAGGCCGGTCGTATGGCTGCTGGTGCGCTTAATCTCGCGTCGCCAGAAGTTAAAATCCACTTGGACAGTTCCGAATCATCGGATCCCATCGACGTCGAGCAGAAGGAGATGAGGGAGACAAATAGCTTAGTCGAGGAGTTTATGTTGCTTGCAAACATCAGCGTCGCAAAGAAAATTCAGGAGACGTTCCCACAGACAGCTGTATTGAGGTATCTCTTCTTATATATCCACGAGAATACTTACTAATCTCTTGGATTGGATAGACGGCATTTACCACCACCTCGGACGAATTTTGAAAAGCTTCAGGATATTTTGATGAAGCGTAAGGGAATGACGCTGGATGTGTCCAGCTCTGGGGCCCTTGCAGCGTCATTGGACAAGTGCACAGTACGTATGCGTTTCTCCAATGACCTGTAACTTCCCTCAGTTTCTAACTTAAATATCTTATTGATCTAGGATCCCAATGAGCCGGCTTTCAATACTTTGGTTCGTATTATGGCGACAAGATGCATGCTCTCTGCAGAATACTTTTGTTCTGGAAGTGTTGGCCGCGAAACGTTTGGTCACTATGGTCTTGCTAGCCCAATCTATACACACTTCACAAGTCCTATAAGGCGTTATGCTGGTGAGCAATTTGCTAGATTGAAACTAACGAAAAATGTTCCTAAGTTGTACCTTGTCATCAGATGTACTTGCCCACCGACAACTAGCAGCCGCCATCGGCTACGCACCTCTGCACGCGTCATTACATTCCAAAACCCATGTCGAACGAGTTTTGGATGTTGTTAATAGACGCCATCGAATGGCGCAAATGGCTGGTCGTGCAAGTGTTGAGTTTTATGTTGGTCTTGCCTTGAAAAACAGAAATGAAAAAGAAAAGACTCGGGTTAGGGAAGAAGCCTTCGTGATTAGGGCTTTCAGAAATGGCCTTGGTGTCTTCGTCTCCAAGTCAGCATTCTGTCCACCTAATACTATATATTGGTTCTGATATCCTTGATAGGCTTGGAATTGAAGGCTTGGTCATGTTCAAGCGCGAGATTCGATTCGATGCAGACAATTACACCATCACCGTGCCCGCTTCCTCGGCACCTGGCGCAAACGAGGTCACTATCTCTGTTTTCGACAAGGTTACAGTAAACATTGAGGTCGAGAAAGATAAAAACACTCAGAGAGGAAAGGTCAAGATGACATTGATAGAACCTGTTGATTCTTCATCAATATAATTCCGGGGTCAACACAGCATTAAGCCCATAAGTACAAAGTGTGCAAGGTATAGCATAAGACGGCTTCTTTCACACCACTTTTCAGCCACGTAAGAGGGCACTTTACAGGTCTTTTTTGTAACTCAAGCAGTTCTGTTGTTTCAGGTAAATTGCCTTGTATTACTGAATCAATTCACGGTGTTGAAAGGAACCATGTGAGCCTGCGAGTTCCTCTAGTTTTGTGATATATGTTTATGAGCATTAATATATAATTTCTTCCTGTGTAGGACCAACGTTTACACTATAGCTTCCGGTGCCACATCCAACAACTCTCTGGTTGTAAATGGCACTGACACCTCCCACAGCTTATCAACTATTGTCTCTAACTCCTTTCTAGTTCCTTGAATGGAACTTTTACCAGTGCCCTGCACTAATATACCATAACCTTCATTCAAAGCTGGCACCTTTTCAAAAGATAAGTCCAACTTAGGTGCCATTTTGGGTGGAATTCTCAAAATTAGCTTTTTTTTTTTAGGACTTTTCTGGCTATCTCTTCAGTAATAAGGATACTCTTGGTAGAGATGATTTCTTTTCCACTATTTTTTCTGAGCTCTTTGAAAATTCTTGATGTTGAGGATTTGCTGTGCTTCACTAAGATTGGCTGTGTGTTTAGTATTGATCAATAATGAGGTAAACTTTGCCATTTTATTAAAACTCTTTTTTAGTTCTTTCAACTTGTCTGCATCATTATATTGGATATATTCTAATATGTCATTTTTAGTATCTTTGACAGCATTTACAGTGGCTCAAAAAACTGTCCCAATATTTTATACTTTTTGAAAGATGACATGGCATGAAGGATTGAAAGTACTTAAAATTCTGGTAAAATACTATGGCATTGTAGCTACAAATTGCATTTAGGCTTATATAATTTGAATTAAAACTGATAGAGTAATTGCCATTTTAAAATATTCATTCATTGGGACAGTTTTTTGAGCCTCTTTAACTTTGCAGGTTTATCCCTATTTTAATCAGAAATAAAGAGTAAGTTGCATGTGGGAATATTAACAGAGTCATGTGACTAGGGTTATATTTGGGAATAGTTCAAGTTGGTTGAACCACATCTTGACCTTCAACTACCATCATAAAAGCTACTTTTCTTGCACAACACTCTACTGTTGCTTTCTTCCTTGCTCAAAGGTATTCTCTGCATTAAATTGAGGCTAAAGCTGATCTAGGGAAGTCTACTATTGGAAGAATTAGTAGAGAGTTGGAGGTAGACAAGAAAAATCATTGTGGAGGCTGTCCTGCTAAGCTTATTCCATGCAATAAACAGGTTATTATTCCCAAAATCTCAACTGAGAGACTTGATACAGCTGTTCAAGCCATCAATTTTATCAACAACATCATTTTCAATTCTGTTTCTCCTTGGACTGTCTGGAATGTGCTAAAGGAGAAGGGATATCAGTCTGCTACAAAGAGGAAAGTTTCTGTGCTCAAAGCTAGACATTGGCAACTATAACTTAAATGGGCTCAAGAGCATCAGAACTGGACTGTGGAGGACTGAAAGAGAGTGTTGTGGATAGATGAGACAAAGATTAACAAGATTGGGTCAGATAAAAAGCAGTATGTATAGAAGCTGTAGGCATTTCAAACTGAACTTATACATCTACTGTGAAACATGGAGGAGAGAATAATGTCATAGTATGGGGCTGTATGAGTTAAAATGGAGTAAGAAAGCTGGTAAAGGTGGTGGGAATCATGAATGCAGAGCAGTACTGTAAAATTTTGGATGATGGAGCAAAGAAGAGCTTTGAGAAGTTGGAGATGGAAGAGAGTGCCTATTACTTTCAACAGGACAATGACCCCAAACACAACTCCAAAAGAGCTAACAAGTAGTTTGAAGACAATAACTTTGATGTTCTTAGATGGCTAGCTCAATCCCCTGATCTTAACCCTATTGAACACCTCTGGGAGTACCTCAAGGAGCAGCTTAGGCAGTATGAAACACCTCCTTATAGTGTGCATGAATTGTGGGAGAGAGTTGCAAAGAAGTGGGATGAAATACCACTAGATGTATGCTAAAGACTAATAGAAAGCATGCTTAGAAGGATTCAAGCAGTTATTAAAGCAAATGAAGGACATACAAAGTATTAAATACCAAAATTAGACATGCTCAAAAGTCTGTCTCAATAAATGAATATTTTAAACTAGTCATTATGCCATCAGTTTTAATTCAAATTACATAAGCCTAAATGCAATTTGTAGCTATGGTATCATAATATTTTACATGATTTAATCAGAATTTTAGGTACTTCCAATCTTTCATGCCAATGTCATCTTTCAAAAAATATAAAATATTAAGACAGTTTTTTGAGCCACTGTAAGTAAAGATGGCAACCTTGTGAAGGGTCATCAATGACTCTAATAGTTGTTGCTAATGAGAAATGTCTGTAAAAGTCTGTTAATGATATTATAAATAAAGTAAATAGTGATTATGCAGTCAGCTAGCTGAGGCTTACTATCAGAGACCATGCAAGGTGTCAGTCTTATGACAGAGTTGTAATGAAAGCAGGTGTCAAATTGTAATTTGGTGCATCAGGGGTAGCAGCAGAGAATGCTAGCTATCAGTCAGGTGTCATCATTAGAATAAAAATAGAACAAATTTTTATTGGAATAGAAAAGGAAAGTATTGCTGAATGAGATCAGTTGGTCATGAGCACATAGTAGCAGAATATGGAATGAGATGCAGGAGTGGTTGTGTAATGGCTGGTGAAAAGGAATGGAGTGCTAATCAAAGTTGACAAGGAGCAGCACATGTGGACAAAGGGCATGATCTGTCATGTGACTATACACATCATGTTTGGAGGCAAAGTAGAAGCATGTGCTGTGGGGAGGGAAGCCAGCAAAACAAAGGTGTCTCTAACCTATTAAGGAGCAGGCAGCTGTCATGACCTGCTTACTCTGGACTTCCTGATGTCACAAATGTCACAACTATCACATCCTTCCTACTTCAGACCTTCTCACATCATCTCCTGCCTACTCTAGACCTTGCAACATTATTCTCTGCCTACTCTAGACCCCCTAACATGTCCTGACCCCTTTGAACCTTCTTCAGAACCCCCCTGCTACCTTTATAGACCACCATCACATCTTTTAGTGAGTCTGGCCCCATTTGCATCATTTATTAAACATCTGGGCCACTGCAGATCACACTATCTGCATAATCTATTAGGTATACAATTGTTTATCCACTCCGCTACTCTCTATAGAGTCCTGGACTTTATCATAGATACCCAGAACTAAAGCTGGGAGTATATAAGGCTATAGGTAGCTCAAATGTACCTTAGTCTCAATATTGAACAACTGTTACTGTGATCTCCTATTTCTTTTGTGCTTGCCATTTTTGTTTCTCTTTGTGCTTGCCCCTGTGAATACTTGTCTGGTATGCACTACTTTGACTAGCATGCACTATATTGACTGGCACACACTATGCTACTTATCAAAACTCTGGCTTCATCAAGGAATCCCATCCTTGACTTGACCTTCACCCAACTCCAATTCCTGAATCCCAGAACAAGTCGTGCTAACTCTCGACTTGCCCATTTTGACTTTCTTATGCTCCAAAACACTCCCTGGAGCCATTGACACTCTAAGCACACATAGTTTGGCACTCAAGTCTGCCTTGTAAGGGTGTTGCTTCTTGGAAAAGGCCTCTGGGTCAGTGATAGCAGCAAGGCTAGCTGGCATGTACAGATTGTCATGTGACTTGAGAGTGTTGTGCTGAGCAGTATGGCAAAAATAATAGTGTGTGAAGGAGTGTTGCTAAGGTAAATGCTGAAGTTTTGCTACTGCTGTCTAATGTTAGATAGTGCATAAATGGCTTAAAATATGCTAAGCCAGACCAGAGGCTTATTACTACTAATCACTATAAGCAGCAGAATATGCATAAGAAGACTGGCAATTGGCTGCTATTGAAAGTGGTATTTCTACAAGCAAAGCAGATAAGGACATTTCTGGCAAAAAAGTCCAAAATGGACAACAATTGAAATGACTGGATAGTGGTGCAACATACACCAAATAAGAATGGAACCTGATCATGCTCCAAAAAAGCAAGAGAGGTGGACTGGCCATTATACCCAAGACATGAAAAGAAAGGGCTGCCTAGCCTCTCTAACCTAGCAGGAATGTGCTTTGCCTGTAGCCAGCTAGGCTACTATGCTAATAGTAGTAGGCAAGTCCCATAGTGAGTCCACAATAGAAAGAAAGTACTCTTTATGCATAGCTGCACACAGCTTACACAGCTATCATAGATGGGAGTGGAGGTGAAACTTTAAAGAAACCAAAGACAGATAATGGATATAAGGAATAGAAAACTGAGGATGAGTCATTGAGTGGGGAGCTTAGTAGCATGGTTATTAAAGGAGATGAGTATGTCATTGTTGACATTTATAATGATAATGACTATAGTCACAACAGCAACTTGAAATGCCTAGCAGCAATGATAGATTGGCCAGTCACAGATGTAGAGGGGCATGACAATGTTGTCTGGATGAAGGTGAGGCTTTGGAAAGTTGAAGAAAAGCTCCAATGACCTACCCTGATAAAGTCAGAGAAGTACATGATGTCTTATGTGGATATTAATAGCTATAAGACCTGAACACTGAGGTTCCAATAGTACCACCTCAGATCTTACTGTCAGAGGATTCCCACTTCCTTAGGTTCTAATTTCTCTTATGCCTTTTTTTTGCTCTGCCTAGCCTACAATTTTGGCAAGGTAGCCTTTCTAGCTTACTTATATTAGTAACCATATATTTGGTTATTTATATAATCAATAGAAATAGGCTAGTGCAATGCACAGCAAAAACCAAGGTCTACAGTGAATGAATGAGCATGTATCAAGAATTATTCCAACCTTATTGAAACTAATGTGATAAGGCTGGTGACTATGCATTTGGATTTGTCCAAGAATAGGGAGTAAACATGTATTAGACTATATAAATGCACAAAGTTATGTGAGCTAGTTAAAGTCTATTAACCATATGTTGATTACATAAACAATAGTTGGAGCAAAACATATATCACATGGCATGACAGAAGCTTTTTTTTTTTGTTTTTTTTTTTTTCTTTGAGTTATGTAATAGATAGCTGGAGCAATAAAGTCATCACATAATGGTATCAACAAATGAATACAGGTGATATGAAAGCAAGGCATTCTATTACATGATAGAAAATGAAACAAATTATATATATTCAATAATAATAAGAAAAAAACAAAGGTATAAGGAAAGAAATAATAACACACTCAATATAATAAGAGAAAATGAACTAAGAAAAAAATACACATATATACACATACATATAAGAAAAAAGAAATGAAAGAATGCATAATCCTTCAATATAGAAAGACCACAGATTAACTACCCAGTAAGCCAGAGAGGAGCAAAATTTGAGGACATAGCCAGTACAGATAGCTAGAGGGAAGCAAAATTTGAGGACATAGCCAATATAGATAGCCAAAGGAGAGCAAATTCTGAGGACACAGACAGTACAGATAGCTGGAAGGAAGCAAATTTGAAGACACACACTAATAGCTGATAAGAGGCACAAATTTGAAGACAAAAGTGCACATGAAAGCAGGTAGTAAAACCTCAGTCTACTAAAGTAGACCTCAGAATCAAGCTTTGGGTTAGGGTTGGCTCTGTAGTACTATACAGTTGTTTCCTGCAATACAGAAGCCTCTGAAGCATCACACTAGGCATAAGAAATTCTCAGACTTGTTCTTTCTAGATTCTCTGCTCCAGTTAGAGATCCTGGACAGCCAAGCTATGATTTAGTTTGGTATCATAGGAGCAGTGCAAACACCTAGCTCAAACAGCCTAAAATATATGGACATAGCAAATTTCAACTGCTATGATGTGATACTGGAAACACCTTTTATGAGACATAACAAAGTTGTACTTGACTTTAAGCAAGAACAAGTGATTATCAATGAAAAACCAATCCCAGCTCAATGAACAACCATGGATGATACTGATGCAGCTGTCTCAAAACTGAGACAGCAGTAAGAGTAAAAAGTGATAATAGCATACCTGTGCTCCCAACAAATGCTGAAAACTGTAAGTGAGGAGAACATTGAAAACAGTAGACAAAAGGTACTCACTAAACAACTGCAACCTCACTAAGGGAACTGTCCCAGAAGAAACAATGTGAGGATAACAGCAGGCCAGCCACCAGGATTGATGGCAGCATGGATAGCTGAGAAAGGTGGCAGTGCTTGGCAAAGGTGGTGATCACAGAACAATGATCCAGATCAACCCATCAAACCTTCACCAAATCCAGCCACCTTGGCCTCACAAAAAACCTCACAAAACCAACTGACTCCACCACTCAGATGCATCCCACAACCCCATGAAAGAACACCCAACATGTCATAGGCACTCAGCTGCCCTAACTATGAGAGAATCAAGCAGGAAAAAAGGGAAAGACTGAGGAAAATGTTTAGCCAGCAACACAGGCTAAACCTTTAGCCAGAGCACATATGGACCATGCCAAGCATGTAACAGTGGGGCAACAGAATTATGCAAGCAATGCACTGGTCTATGTGCACATAGAAGAATATAAAAGGAGGAAGGATTGGAAGGGATAGGGCAAGCACCCACTTGCCACAGCTTGGAGTTCCCAGAAAGAGGACATCTTAGGCCTAGGAGCTTGTTAGTGACTTCAGGTTTTGGAGTAATACACCATTTTGCACCCTATTTGAGTGATTTGAAACTCACATCAAATTAAACCAATAAAATTATATTATTTGCTGTACAAAAGTGTGTGTAGTCATGTGACTTAGCCCTCCATACTCAGTAAATTAGATTTACACTGACAAAGTTTGCATCCCAATTCCATTTGAGTTCACTTTGACTAATAGTAACATCTACAAATTCACATCAATACAGATGAATGCTTGAGGTTCCACTGCACCACAGAGAAGCATAAAAACACTTTGTGACTCAGGGAACACTGTAATCCAATGTTAGAATAGGTGGTTAAAAAGACACTAGCCAGACCAGGCTTGTGCCATGACCACATAGTAGTGATGGAAGAGGCAGAATACCAGGCCTCATTAAAAAGTCAACAGGACCTGGTGAATACACCGGGTCAGGCTAAGACAATCCCAAGGAGATATGCAATGCCTCCTAGAGTGAAGGATCATGTGTTTGTGGCCTCAATTTGTCAAAATCTTGTGCTATGCTTCAAGACATCCCTGCTGTCTGAAAGACCTGATGAAACACAAAAACAATGACAGATTCCTATGAGTGATTGTAAGCACTGGTCTGTATAAACGTGGAATGCGAATGACTTACAAACGAGGACAAGAACAAATGATCTGAATCTGAAAATTGACAGGAAAGAACAAGCCACGTGATAGATAGAAAGTGATGACCCCCAAAGACCTATTCCAGGTCAACACTGTCCAGGTTCTGTTTAATGGCAGTCACTCTCCAAATCAAGAAATGGTTATCGTCTGCAGCCGTTTGGCTTTGGAGAGGTACGGGCATTAATAATTTTCTTTGTTAAAATCTCTGTAAACACCTTCCAGTCAGTTTGGGCCGCTGGATATTCATTAAAGGTCCCAGAGGTCCTGGGACACTGGAAGATGAATTGGTTGCAATTCGGCTTGTTAGATCCCAAACCTCTATCCCGGTGCCATACCCGTGGTTCTGTTTTCACTGGAATGATTCACGCTATGCAGTCATGAGTAAGGTCAACGGAATACCACTTCCAGACGACTGGTCGAACCTTCCGCCAAACACTCAAGCTATTGTCGCGGAGCAACTTGAAGGATATGTGTCACAGTTACGAAGCATTCCTCCTCCACTCGACATAAAGACAAGGATTTGTTCTGTGACAGGAGGCCCTGTTACAGATTATCGCCTTCTTTTCATGTACGGGAGGACAGGGCCATTCCGCGATGAGGCACATATGAACCTCCAACTCCGGTGGCTCCAACCCATTGATGATCCAGAGTTCCCCGACATTGTGCGGTTGGTGCATTCAAAAACATATCCTCGAGTCCTAACACACGGAGATTTGACGCCACGAAACATCATGTTCGATCCAGCGAGTGGAAAGATCACAGCCATTCTAGATTGGGAATGCGCAGGGTGGTTTCCCGAGCATTGGGAATACTGCAAAGCCGTAAATTTCTCTAATGATAGACCTTATCAGGAGGTCTTCAAGACATGGATTCCGAAAATCATGCCAAGGTTTGAACTCGAGGCGAAAGCAGACAGAACGTTGATGTATGAAATGGGCGTATCATTGCTTGCTCCAACGGAAGAAGCTCCTTGAAACGCTAGTACTATACTATCGCGTACCCGTAGTTCGGACCCCCCCTTCAGTCGGATAAATGTCCATTCCTCAGCAATAAGACATTGTTAGCACTGGTAACTTGGTAGAAAGATGTATATCGATGTATATCTGGCACACGTCCAACTTAGTCGGAGCTGAGATGCGGCTGGGTTTGGATTCCTTCGTCGTCTATGGTCAAGTGTCGCGCCTGCCGATTCACGGCAAAGCGAAGTTTTAAAACTTTGCACTCGGCCAATGTTGTTGCTGAGCGAACTTTGAATTACTCACTGACTAAGGAGTGACAAACTGCTATAAAGATAAATGATCGCGCGGTCAACAGCGGTTTTGAATCAGCCGTCATTATTTACCTGTTTGAATCCTTGCGTCGCATCTACTCCGTATTCCCATATCGTACATGTCGTCCCCGCTCTACATCTGCCTCTACACAACCAGTAATCCGGACCTATACCATTGGGCTCTCGCCTTGCCCTCCGACCCCCTAACAGTCCCAACCCCACTCTATCATATCACAGGAAATAGTAATGGCTGGAAACGAGGCACCCTCTCCCCTCTTGTCATCAATCAGCCACTCATAGCCAACGACCCCGATCCTAACACCAACTTCGTCTGTTGCGTGGCCCTACCTCCCCTGTTGGATTGCTCACCTGAGTCTTTGAGCGCTGTCCGCGATCTTCTCGCGACCCATGATGTTGACCAGGGATCTACACCTGTGATATCTTTGCGGAAGGATAAGGGCTGGGCATGTGAACAGTGGGTTATCCGTGCAATTGTAGAACTAGTAGATGCAGGGTATCTGCCGGATAGATTCTACAAACGACATCCAAGATGGGGCGATTTGCTATTTCAGAATGTTTCCAAAGCAGGGACAAAGGTGTTCCGTGGGAATGCCTCAAAAGTGACTCTGGTGGATGGCGTGTCAGTCGTAGAGTACAAGGCTGACGCGGAGTATTGAAAGGTGTGGATACGCAGTACCCACGTAATAGAAAATAGTAGTCACCCGTTCGGAGAGCTTTTTGAGATTTGCACTTTTTTGAACCGAGGGAAATGTAATGTTGAAGATTTTGATCCCATCAAGTCATCACTTGTTCTTGCCACCAATGATTCTCGAAAGTTTCCACAGTACATTCAGATTATACTACTCCATTAGCTCACTTGTCTCTTGGCTTTAAGCTTCAGGAAACATTACCCACTCAATTGAACAAAAAACTCGACACAAACTAGATTGGAAGGATGCCAAGATGTGACATGCCAATGTCTTTATTCTTTTCCTGACATGTCGTGTACAGTGCTGTATACAATGACAATACAAAGGACAAGAAGCAAGTGCAGTGACAAATCCATTTCATTGTTATAAACCAACTTCTGTCGTCGCCACCTCATTCGGATAATTTCTATGCCGTTGTGTCCACAACAAAGAGTCACAAGGTGAAGAGCCTTAAAATGCTGCCGGAATGGTACTTAGTTCATCTATAATAAAGGTATCCTGTACTCTGCTGCCGTGCAAGAATTCTCTCGTGTCTCTTACCTTGTATAGCGAATCCGGGTCGGAAATCTGTCTACTACATCCCGGTATGCCACCCTTTCTCTCCATGCAACATTGACTCACACAGCATACGCAGTCCTCAGAATTTGAGCGTCTTTTGTAGGGCGAACGGAACGATTGACTACATAGGTTTGTAGGCATCTCTCACGATATTTTCGAATCTTGCTACAAGATGGATCTTGTAAGTCTAGGTCTTCATTTATATCCCCGGCAGTTCACTGATTATTGCTACACGGTAGACCTTGTGTCGTGTTCCAATTGAGTTGAACAACATCTTTGCTGTCCCCTCGAGGCCAAAATCCGTTGCGCGTTCCAGATCGAAACGGAGAATACCAAATCGCACCAATCGTGTTCGGATACCTAGCATTCGGAAAGTACCTTCCAATCTGTATGCAATTGCATCCTCCCAGTCCGCAGGTAGAAGTGTGTTCCTCACCGAGATATCCTCGCCCCAAGGGTTGATGTATGGTCAACTCAAAGCTCTCCCTGGATTCACGTCTCAACATGAGACCCACTCTGTTCTAAACGGGGCCTCACGTATAACAGAAAAGCCTGTCACGATCTCCATTCCCGAGGTGAAACGGATGGCTTCAGCTCCATCCCCACCCGAGGTCGGTGTACATCTTCCATCGATCACGATACCAAAGCTCGGTCCAACATTTATCGACATTCTCACGGAAAATAAACGCAAAAACCGACATGCACCTGCTATGGTCTCTATGTTGAATCCACTACGTGACAAGGTCCCTTCCCGTTCTTGGGCACATTTGCCCTACCAGGAGCATGGGAAAGTACCATCCGGCTCTTTCTTCCTCCAAAGCCCTCGTTTTAAACGAGTTTTTGACAGCCGTCTTACTCGTTCCAGGAGGTAGGCGTTCTTTTTTTTTTTGCACGAGACAAAACTATTCAAACATTGCGCTGGGATAGCAAGTGTGAATGGGAATCAAATTGTTTCGCACATGGCAAGGCATATTGGTTCAAGAATAGTTCTACTCATTGTCACTTCTGCAAGAGAGAGTCACTTCGCACAAAAATCTTAGTGGTCTCGAATTATCAACAGCAGGCACAAAAACTACAGTCCACACAAAATGGAGAGGGTGACAGGAAGAAACAGACAACTCTGAATGATGATGACCTGCTCAACAGTCCTCGACTTTGTGACCTTGACGACTTCGACGAGTTCGATAGAGACATTGATGATGTCCCTGCGGATGCATTGTTGTTCGAGGAGATATCGCTCGACGACATGGATGATAACCTGTTTGATAGCCACTAACTTACTTCATCCCTCCACAATACAATTCTTAACATTTACGCGATTCCTATACCATATACCCATAGTATACCAATCAGACGTCATGTATCTAAATGAATCATTTTCCTTGCTTAGAACAGATTATAAGCCCTGGTAAGAGGCAGTTTTTCGGCTGCTTGGATGTCTTGTAGTATGCCGTCCGCCCGAACCTCATAGCTTTCTGGGTCTACTGTAATTTTCGGCATTGTATTGTTCCATTTCATATCTTTCTTTGTCACTGAGCGGCAGTCGCGAACAGCCTCGAGGCGTTTGGATAGTTTGTATGAAGCAACTATGCCAGAGTCCAGAGAAGCTTGAGAGACGAATGACACCGAGTTCAAAGCCGCCGAAGCAGCCTTTGAACCCCACATTGGCCTTGTGTAGATCGGCTGGACCGTAGGAATGGACGCGTTCGGGTCTCCCATCTATAGAAATATTACAATCTGGATTTACAGAGGGTGAATTAATTCTTACTGGCGCCGCAACGATGACACCACTCTTCAAGACCATCTCAGGCTTAGAGCCAAAATTCTCTGGCTTCCACAGGACGAGGTCAGCAAGTGTCCCAACGGCAACATGGCCAATGATGTGACTCATGCCATGTGTTATCGCACTGATGGTCGATGGAGTCAGCGGGGAATCATGCAATGGGAGACTCCGAGAAACTTACGGATTGATAGTATACTTCGCGATATATCGCTTGACACGCGCGTTATCTTTACCCTCCTCATCGCCCAGGGAAGATAAAGGACCGCGGAACTCCCTCATCTTACTGGCAGTCCGCCATGTACGGCTTAAGACTTCTGCAACACGTCCCATAGCTTGAGAGTCGGAGCTGATCATCGAAATGGATCCGGTATCCTGTAGGACATCCTCTGCAGCGACGGTCTCGGCTCGAATACGAGACTCTGCAAAAGCGATGTCCTCTGGAATGTTGGGATCCAGATGGTGGCAAACCATCAACATCTAGGAATATAGATACTTAATATTATGACCTTCAACAGAATGACTACGTACATCGAGATGTTCGTCGAGAGTGTTCTGAGCATATGGCCGAGTTGGATTTGTCGATGAAGGCAGCACGTTACTGAGACCACAGACAACAATGATATCAGGTGCATGACCACCCCCTTGATAGGCGAGTTAACCTTGAGATACAACGATAGAGTATGTATGCCGACGGCACTCACCGGCTCCCTCTGTGTGATACGTATGTATGGTCCTGCCTCCAAATGCAGCAATAGTGCCTGAAATCCATGACGATTCTCAACAGCAGACCTTGTGCATACCTCTTGACACCTACTTTCTACAAAGCCACTCTCGTTCAGGGTGTCGGTGTGGATGTTTACCTAAAGAAATTCAGGCCACGAGCTTTCAATAGGCAGGAAGCGCACTTGGACATCATATTTATCGGCTACATCCAGTGCGTTTTTGATCGTCGCAGGAGTGGAGCCCCAATCTTCATGAAGCTTGAGACCAATTGCACCAGCTTGGATTATCTCCTCGAGAGCTGCAGGACCGGCGTCATTTCCTTTTCCAGTGAAACCAAAGTTGACCGGCAATGCATCAGTTGCCGCAAGCATGTGTCTTAGATAGAAAGGACTTGGAGTGCAAGTAGTGGCGCATGTTCCCGCACTTGGTCCCGTGCCGCCTCCAATCATCGTCGTGGTACCAGCCGCAAGCGCCTCTTCGACCAGTTGTGGACAGATATAGTGTACATGTGCATCGATTGCTCCCGCAGTAACAATTAGTTTCTCTCCGGCAATGACTTCGGTTGAAGAACCAATGACGAGGGACGGATGAACGTTAGCCATGATATCTGGGTTACCAGCCTTTCCAATGCCTGCAATGAGCCCATTCTTGACACCGATATCCGCCTGAACAGGTGGATGTCAGGCGTGTTGCCATCAGACTTTGAAAGTTACCTTGTAAATGCCCGACCAATCGACGATTAGTGCATTTGTTATTACAAGGTCAAGGGTCTCGGAAGAAAATCGATTTGTCGCTTGACCCATACCTTCGCGAACTGTTTTTCCTGAGAGGACGTGAGCAGTAAAAACACACGCAACAGGGTCTACGGTCACCTCCGCCGAATTTGACCTCATCACCATAGGAGGTCTATCGACAAGGCAGCAGCAATCAATAGAGATTCACTGAATATTTCATTTTGTACCTCATCATGTTCCACTTCTATCCATAGATGGGTATCGCCCAGCCGAACGCGATCTCCAACAGTTGGCCCAAACATGGAAATGTACGTCTCTCGACCAATTTCTGTATCCTCGGAAACTTCAAGGGCGCCAGGTTCTGGAACATGGGCAAAGCCTTTTTGGAGCAAATTATTCACAATTGCGTCAATCCGACCAGGTTCTACGAGCCCAGATGCAAGGTTATTGCCTCCAGTGATGATTTTTGCACCAGCAATCGAACACAAAATCACTGTCTTTACATCCCCCGGTTCAAATCGCACTGCAGTCCCGGCAGGTATGTCAAGTCGTTTTCCGTATGCTAATCCTCGATCGAACGATAGTGTAGCATTCGTTTCAATGAAGTGGTAGTGTGAGCCCACCTATGGCAGAACACTCAAAAACACAAAACACGTCAGAAAATGCCTTTGCTTGCCTGAATAGGGCGATCACCGTTGTTTGTTACTCGAAGTTGGATCCGCTCTCTACCTTTGTTAATAATCACGTTTTCTTTCCTCGCGATAACAGCGCCTGGGGCATTCTCTTTAGCATATTCTTGGGGATTGGTAGGAGGAAACAAGTCATCAGGTGGTATCGGGAGGAAAGAGCCATAAAGCGCAGCTTCGAGGTCGCCGTCCTCAGTGCAAATAGGGTCATGAACGGTGACAAGAAACACGCTGGTCATGAGATAGGAAGGATGTCGAAGCAAAATAATACGCTAAACACACCCGTCAGGGAAGGTGCCTTCTACTTGGATGTCGTGGATCTGCGTCGGGACTCCTGGCAATACATGCCGCCGACCGAGCATGGTTTTGCCGTGCTGCATCAGCTCCGCAACCGAGTGCGCACCATCGCGAATCCTCTCTTGAAGCTGCGAAGCAATGAGAGCGATAGTTTCTGACCTGTTCAAACGCGATCCGCGTGCAAGACGTTTCTGAGCAAGGAAACCGACCTAATTCGGATAGTACTTTAATCAGGTTGTATAACATACTTCAGGCGCACCTGATGCAAAAGGACCTTATCTTGTTCACGAGGAAGAAGACGCATTGCGGGGAATACTCAGCCCTGAAAGAACGCTGACGATAGCTCTGGTTAAGGCAGAACTATATTGAGCTGGCACGGGAACCTTTGGGATGTGCTGGAGAACATTCATGACTAGTTATAAGGAGTTGTTCTTCACGATAAGATAAGAGATATGGTTCGGAATCGAACTCGTCTGTGAATGGAATTCAAAAGCTGACAATCGTGATCTACTAGCGACAAAGCACAGCTCTTCTGCTGCCGCTTATGCACCTACCAGTGCAATTAACAGGGAGAGATTCTGGAGACCGCGGGCGGTGCAGCGTTTCCAGAAACATGTTTCTACTTGACAAACCATGGTATCTCCAATCAAACCATGGACATCACAAAGGTGGCCAATGCATATGACGGCCATAGCTCGGTTGTTGCCCAGCTTTTTCAAATTTTATCATTTTTCTGACTTAACCATCATCTTTCTTGGACCCGCAGTGATTAAGGTTTACCCTTACCAGGACACACGGTAATCAGGACTGTAATAGGGCCCTTCATGTATAAGTATTTTCGTGGCCAAGCCATTGCTCGCATAAAATCGGGAGCTATGATCCAGCATGCAATGAAGAAAGGTATCTAGATACAGTATGTGCAGAAATGAGCTTAGGACGGGCTGTTGGAGTGCTTGCAGCTTGACAAAATCGAACGGTCGTTGCGGAACAGATATACTTCATCCTTCATCTGGATACGTTGATGGTGTTTCTACGCGACCCCTTTGGAAAGGCAGCCAGGCTTATAAAGGACCGGTCTTGCGTCCGTTGCCTCAGTAGCTGGTCTCTCACTCTCGCTCGACAAACTCATCGGTGCTGGTCGCCTCATCCACTCTGCGCACTTATTCGTTCTTCTTTGCCTTTGAATTTTACGACCCCATAAATACATACTTTTTCTACTTCAATCGGTCATCATGCATGCTACCTCTGCTGTCGCTGTTGCCGTAGTTGTCGCCGCAGGTGCCCTGGATGTCCCTATGAGGTAAGAGTCTCAACTTCGGGGTATCTGGAACGTTAATAATAACGTCTTTGTTCGTATCTGGTATCTTTGCTCGTGGAACAACATCCTCCCCTGCTACTCTCGCAGCTTCGTCTCTTGCAGCGCCTGGAAATGCACCTGAACTTGTTCCATCGGCTCCTGTAAACGAGAACACTCATGACCGTGCCTTACCAACGGTTACTGTGATTTATCCCCCAATGGCCACAATGTGCAAGCCTGGCGAGGCGCCTTCTGCGGAGAAGAACCACAACAAGAGCAAGGGTTCCCACCACGATGGGGGCCATAACCGCGAGAGCGCTCGCCATCGTGGTGATCATGCACTACCTGTTGCCCCCGCTCTTGTTGCTCGCTCAGATGCGCCTGTCCCCACGACCACTGTTTCAGGCGCTGACAGTGCCACTGCCCCTACTCATCATCCGAAGAACAAGGATGGTAGTAAACGCCGTAAAGGGCCTCGTACCAAGACCGGTGCAGACGTGACGTGTTCCACAAGGGTAGTTCTACACCTTGCTATGTCGCTCCCACTGGAGTTCCTGTTGGTGAAAAGTTTGCATCGACTTCCAAGGATCGTCATAAGAAACATGAGAAAGCTGGTCGTCCAGGAGCCGTTCTCTCTCAACTAGAGGGGACAGCCAACCAGGCATCTACTCCAAGTGGTAGCAACAAAGAGCACTCGCAGAACGTACTGTTGATCTTCTTGAGTACGTCGTCCTCGCTTGATTTAGATCCTCTATGTTCTGATGATATTGTTCCAGACGGTATTTCAATGAGCTTGATGAGCTCACTTAAAGACTGAGTGAGACTCGTAATTTTTGGACTTAACGAGCTAATGGCCACGGGTGTGATAGCGTTACAATCGATGTTTTTGTTCAGTGATGGTGTGTTGTGATCCGCGGGCTTTCACTCGGTTGCCTGAGAAGTTGCATATATTAAAGAAAAATTGTAGGATACAGCAGTCGCAACGACGAAGCACAGAGAGGTACGGCAGTCCATTATTGTACATACTAAAAGCCTGTAGGTTAGCCTGGTATATACGACATCAACGCACGATATACGCATCTCAACAACATACAGCAGCAGCTACAAAATACTACATGAGGAGTTCTGCGCTCAAGCGAAAAAGGGAGGTAAACGACAACCAGGGGTCCGTCCATGTTCAAAAACAGCAATGAGAATGATACGAGAGCATTGAAAGGAAACAGCAGAACTCCAATCAGTCATAAATCGCGGATGTCACAAGATAGTAAACAGATGATACGCAAGGGAAAGGAAGGGCGCGGAGACAACCGCTTCTTGGTACGTCTCACTTCCCGTTTTCTTTTCCAAGCCTAGAGGACCCCGTATTTCCGTTCGGCTGGTACATATATGGATGTGTCGCAACCGTCGCCGCTGCCTTGTGGACATCCTGGCTTGGTCGAGAACGGTAGTAACTGGTGCGCTGTTGATCTTGCGTTGCTATCGTTGCGGTTGAAATGACGGGCGACGGAGTGTTCACTGCCACAGTTGGCATGGGCCAAGGCAAGGAAGAGGCGGGTTTAGGCCCAGGACGCTGCTGATTTGGCAGGGCGGGCGAGGCTGCGGGAGTTGATGCGGTTTGGCTGTGAGAGGGCGAAGTGGACGTCGGATTGGACGCGACAGCAGGTTGGGGGGGAATGGTGGTGGTCGGGGAGGTGTTTGCGACTGTAGGTGTATGCGGGACGGAGGGACTCGCTGCGTCGCTGGTGCCTTCGTCGCGCCGTCGCTTGACTCCCCTTGAAGAACTTTCTTTCAAGCCCAACGAAGTTGCTTTGATGAGAATCTGATGCCTGTGACACAACATTTCTAGTTTTATTGTGTAATGTAATGAGTGTAACGAAAACAGACCTTGTCCGACTGCTACCCCACTGTCCGACCACGCGATCCCAATCAATATCTCCGGTTTGTGTCCCTGACCTGCTTTCTTCTGCCAGCTTTTTCAGTCTTTCTGTTTCTTCATCAGACCATGCCCCCTGATTTCCTCCAGCCCCGGTGCCAGATGTAATGACATTGGCCGAGCTAACAGTTATTCCGGTACTCGTCGATGCCTCGGGTTGTGGTTGAGGTGTCTGTACCGGCTGAGTCTGAGTAACTGCTGGTTGAGGTTGTACAGGCGTTGATACCTGAGGCTGTGGTTGTGGATAATAAGTCCCGGGTGTAACGTACGGATACTGATAGTATGGGGTCGTCGGGTATTGCCCTGGGGGTGCATACATAGAATATTGCGGATAAGTGGGTTGCGCGGTGGGTAGGGGCATGACAAATGATGCTGGATTGGATATAACTGTGGTGGAAGTAGCTGTTGTACTGGTAGATGCCGCTGGACGCACTGGTGCCGAGGTGGCCGCGACGGCTTGCGTCTGCATTGGCTGATAGAGTGTTGGAGCGGCAGTATAAATGGGTGGAGGTGGCGAGGCGACTAGTTGTGCCGGATTGTTGAGCTTTGTGTCATGAATCAGGAGCATTAGATAGTAAGCTCAAGTCAAACCCTACCAATGTGTCACAGATACGTTTTGCTTCATTGAGCATGACCAATGGGTCAACCTTACTTCCAGGGCCCATTTGATAACATTGTGCTATTACCAAAGGTTGGGTTGCTTTCTATAATGCCTTGTAAGAAACGATATTTCTTCTCAGATCATCGAGCGACATACTACAAGCTCTTCCGCAGCTGTGTAGAATTCAGAACATAAATTCAAGACGCGCCACTGAAACTCGTAGTATTGTTGATTATGAGCATTCACATCAGGATGTTGAGGTGGAGTTACGACAGCAGGCGTGGTATAAAAAGCAGCGTCTTGCTTCGATGCCGTCTGACTGGTACGGGGTTTCCTGTTTTTGGAACCACGCGGACGACCTGGTCGACGCTTTGCTGCCTGAGAATCTTCCTGTTGGCCTTGTTGTGCCACATGAGTGTCGGCCGTGCTTATGACCGGTCCAACAACGAATCAGTGCAAAGTGTCTTCACCGGACGCCTCATTTGGAGTAAAATGATGTACACACCCAGTTATCTTTGGTTGTGGAGAAGATGGATTGCTTTGGGTACCTGGCTCATGGCGGTTCAGTTGTTCCTCAATGAGACCTTCGTCATCGCCATCTTCTTCTTCTTCTTCCTCTTCCTCTTCGCGATGAGTGTTTTGTGTGTTCGTGGTCGTTATCTTTGAGTTAAAAATGCCAGTATATGTGCGTTGATGGCCTTGTGGAGGATTCAACGCATGAGAAAGAGGCTGGTAATGCTGAGGGTTGTCCATGGCACGAGAACAGACGCAACCAAAAAATACGGGGACCTAAATAAAGAAGACTGAGTTTTGTCATGTATTGAAGGTTACATGGTTATGTTTCCGAACCCGTTAAGTTGGGAATTGAAATAATGTAACCCTGATAAGGCTTTATTGGGTGATGGAATATAATATGCTGGAAACACATACTGTGACCTGTTGAAACTTGAAAACGACGGCTATGCAGCTACAATCGCCTAGAAATGTCTTTGATTTTTTTGGCAATGCAACCGGGTAGTGCGCGATAGAATACAAGCAGCGGAAGGCGATGATCTTGCTCGTTGGTGGATACGATGGTCAGCTGTGTGGGAAATTCTGAAAACAAAACACAGGTGGTTTGTGGTCACACGTTTCCAGCATATTTGTCACACTCACCGACCATACAAATCGCACTCAACCTCTCCACGTCCATGCTGCAATCTCTACATTGTTGCCGATCAAATATCTTGGTTGACATCAAGTACTCTGAGGCTTATCTCTAAGGCTATGTCTTCCTATGGCTTGAATAGCGCCACATGATGTAGCAGATGGTTATCTATATAATGCTCTTTTCAAACTACACACTGAACCCTTTATCTGAAGAGCCTGATTTTGGTGGAAAAGAATTTCTAGTTGCATTGGATTTTTATTACATTCTATACAACCTAAACGCTGTGTCCTCAAACTTACAAGGTGTTATACATAGAAGAGGTTTGAAATGCAATACAGACACAGGAAAGAAAACTCAGTCTTGTGTAATATATCCTATACTTTACCAAGCCCAATTGAACATGTTAAAGTGCAATTATGGTTATACAAGGACAATAATCATTTGACCTATGTTGGAACTAACAATGTGAACTATATCAGCTGATGATGATTAAATTGGCAAGTCTGAATAAGTAGCTGTGAGCCATAGGAAGCAACTTAATTTCTGTCTGTGCTACATTGTCAACAAAGAGACATGAAGCTGTAAATAGCTTCCTTTAGGCAGCCAGTACAATAGAGCCAAAACAGATATGGAAGAAAGAGATAGGGGGCTCAATTTGGGCCCTCCCAGCAGAATAATTTCTGTCTGTGCTACATTGTCAACAAAGAGACATGAAGCTGTAAATAGCTTCCTTTAGGCAGCCAGTACAATAGAGCCAAAACAGATATGGAAGAAAGAGATAGGGGCTCAATTTGGGCCCTCCCAGAATAATAAAGATGATATCTACAAAGACTTAGCCAAGGCCCACTACAAATGTTGTAAGTCACAAATTTACTGGCAACTAGCTCTTATTTTAACCCAATCTGAACTATATTCAAAAGTTGATCAAAGCTTACAATAGAATTAGGGAGGAGAGACACAACTAGCTGAAGGTTGGTTAGGGGAGGACAAATACAACCAGCCTCAGAACTAATTGGGTGAAAAATGTTGCAGGGCAATAGTAGGAAATTATTCACCTTCCTGTTTTGGCTTTATATGCCTCATCAAGCTTATTCACAACTATTTGCAATGTTCCATAGCTTAAATTATCATACTGCAGTAGTGCAGAGCTATCTGGCCATCATTTGAGTAAAGCCTGAGAGCATTAGTTATGCTATTGGCTGTCAAGAATCCAATGGCAAATACCCCAACTGTCAGGGGACTGCTATTTCACATCTATTTCTTCACTATTTCTTACATCTATTTCTTCACTTCTCAGCCTTGCTTTCAACCCTCCTCTCTAGACTTCTGCCTACTTGTTTAGGGGATAGTGCAGGCCATACCCCTTTGATTTACTCAGCCTGGTGCCAGACTCCCTCAGGCAGAGTTTCAAAAGAGGGAGTTTTTCCAGCCCTCAAGTCATTTACTCCCTCTTTTCAGACTCAGCTGCACATGTGACCCAGACATGTGACTTCAACAGGTGACATAGGCATGTGACCCAAACAGGTGATCTGGACATGTGACCACTACATGTGACTTACATATTATGTGACTTACTTTTTATTTTCTTTAAGCATCTGGCAGAGTGAATCCTTAGACTTGTTCTCTTTGGATTTCCCTCTGCTAGGTATGCAGCTATTATTAATTACTTATACATACACTAATACACTTTAGATTTCCCTCTGCCAGCTGCGTGATTGAGCCATAGCCTCCAGAGGTTGTCCTTACACTGACAGAACATAGTTCTAGTGGAGTTCCATGTCTTCTGCCCTGCATATTCTCTTCTTTTTTCACACTAACACAGTGACATGACTTTACATGCATGTGGTTCTTGGCAAATTCCATTTGCAGATATGGTGTGGTTCATCATAGTTTGCAACTTCTTCCTTTCAGTTAAACTTTGACTTAAGCTGGTCAACCAGATTGAACAGCATGAATCCATAAAGTTCTGGGCAATTAACTTTGGTAAATCTGCTATTCAAGAGGCAGAGGTTAGAATTTCAGGTAACAAACTCTAGTTATGTCTCCCCAAAAAAGTAATCCATATTTAGCAGCCCCAATTAGTAACTTCTATCTACACTGTCAGTGCTGTCAAGCAGGCAGTTCCTGCCAAAGCTTCAGTTATGCTCTACTGAAAGTATAGCAATACCAGAGAGGATTCTGTAGCAGAATGCTACTAAAAATTATTAATAGCACAAAGATAGATAGAAGTTCCTACAGCTGTAGAGATGCAGTAGAGAAGAGATTCTCATGCTGATAATTAAGTTTATTATGCCAAAGTACTTCATCATAGCCAGTATTAGCATAGAACATGCCTTGCCTAATAGGTTTAGTATTAGTATTCAGATTAGCTTATAGAATTATTTATAGTAGGTTTTGAGTTGATTTTGAGCTTGATTTTGAGGTTGCCTTGAGATTCAATGATATAGAAACTATGCTGGAATTTGATATTAGCATAAGATTAGCAAATAGTGAGGACTGTCAAATATGACTAAGTTAAGTTATTATGCATTGCAGCATTGACAGCTCACTCATAGCTTCTGTATGTTTTGACAAAGAAGTTCTTCAAGCCAAGCTCATGCTAGCTGAAGCTGAGGAGGCTCAAAAGAGTAAGAAAGGGTTCAAACATTTTGCAATCAAACTCAAAGAAAAGAAAAATTTAGAATATCAGCAAAAATCAAAATTGAAGAGAAACCCAAGCACCATCCTGCTGCTGTTGTATATGTACTGTTTTCTATTTACATATAATGGTTTGATTGCATGTGCTAAGGTGCCTTTCCTTTCTGTGACCTATATCTGTTGCTGTGCAGTGTAATTGGTGCACTTAACCCTTATAAAGGCTTATCAGTATATACCTTTGCTTAGTGATTGACCCTTGCCTTTGAGCAAGGGTTTGTAGTGCTATTAGTGCATTATTTTTATTGCTTTGTTAGATCACTAACTTATACTTCCATTCAGCTATGCCAAGGTCCTAAAAATACAGTTTTCAGCATTATGATCAAAGTTAAGCTGTTTTGTCATTTTTTTGAGTTTTTTAAATTTTAAAACTAACCTCAAAATCATTTCAAAATTGCTCCTGTGTAAAGCTCTAATGAATGGAATTTAACTGCTCTTTTCTAGCCTATTTTAAGCTCTTCATTTCAACTTCACTGAATTTTGTTAATGAACATCAAGCAGTTTAAATAATACTAACATCCTTCACATTTTACTACAAAACTATGTTTTTGTAGCCTAGATAGGTCACTCATATATGTATTTTCTAACACAAGGGTTACAGGATGTAGCATCAAAGTATGTGGTTGTGAGCTCAGTACTTGAAAGGCACAGACAAATTTATTAAAAGTGAATCAGTCCACAGATGCACTAGCTGAAAACTTGCAAAGTTGACCCATATGCCTTGATATTTCTGGTTCTTGAACGAGAGCTAACTTGTGAGACCATCTCGTTTGCTCGCTCTGACATGATGATAACCATTGAAGTAGTTGCATTTCACATGGGGGCATAGCTCAGCTGGGAGAGCAGCAGACTGAAGTGAGTCTATCTGAAGGTCCCGTGTTCGATCCACGGTGCCCCCAAAATAAGTTTTATTAGTTCCTGCGCATACTTAGTCCTCCCCAGACGGCCATCCCTACCACCAACGCAGCTGCAACAAATACAATCGTCGCCCACATACACCGCTTTCCCCATCTCCATTCCGTTTCCCATCTCCTTATCAGCCTCTCCACCTCTCTCTCCGCCTCTGCTTTCTCCTCCGATGATAAACTCCATATTCGGAATGGATCTAAGCGTCCTCCGAGTCTACGTTCGGTTTCCGTATGTGGGAGTCGTAGCGTGAACGTGCCTATGATCCAGAATAATGGACATACTGTTCAGAATATCAGAGTCTTGTCCGGCAGAGTACGACGTGTAAAACGTACGGAATCCAAGGAAGAAAAGGTACATGGCTAACGTGCGCGGTACATGTTCGTGTTCGTGTTCGTGTTCGTAAGTGTGTTCATTATTCTTATCTCCTCTCCCTGCTCGAGCGAACGAGAGCGAGTACGACGGTGATTCTGCGTAAGGCGGGGGTGCAGTTTCGTTGCTGTTACACGATATCCGCCTCGATTTTGCGAATCCAATTTTCTCCCTTCCCACAGACATCTCTGGTTTTGCAATATACCCGTCCACCTCCGACTTCTCCGACTTGCCCTCGAAACTTCTTGACCCGTGTCCTACTATCGTCGACTCGATCTCAATCTCAGAAAAAGCATCTGAATGTCGTAGGGTACTGGTGTCGGATGGGGTGCTCGAGGACGCCATGTTAGTCTGTGAGGGCAAGACGGAACTGTATACGGGTCGGCTTGCATCTTACCCATGCATACATATATGTACGTACTGACGTAGTTGTGGCAGTTGCCTTTCCTGCACCGCAACTGTGTCATTACATCCATCCATTCATCATCAAAATCACAATTCATGTTTGATTACGGATCTTTTAAATCTAAGGCCCTCCTCGCGTCGCACTGCACTGCCATAAAGTACCTTCCCCATGGATCCAGGGTACTTTTTAAACTGCCGCTGAGGTAATTATCTCCGAGAGCCTCTCAGACTCCGTGAAGCACATGCATTAGCTATCATCTGAACACTAATTAGGGTCCTTGTGTTGCCGCAACCGTTCCATTTCGGACCTTCACAGCTTTCAACCCCTAGTACCGCAGTACCCGGATGTACAAGATATAGCCACCCCCCACATCGATGATTCGCCCCTTAATCAATAATCCAACATCGATTCCTGTGGACTCGTCCTCAAGGCCGAAGACTCGCGACGCTCTCGAGTCTGGCGCGGACGCGCCCCACACTATGTCACATCAGTGAACGCGTTTCCACGCAGCTACATATTATGTATTAGAATTATAATTCCGAACTCTTCCATGAAATCATGAAATCATACACAAGGAAAGACTTTTCCTCTGTTAGTGACAGTATCTAATCCATTTTGACATTTAAAGCCTTTGTCTCGTCATTGGAGCTACAACGTGTTCCGATTCGGGGGGGTCAGATTGAGTTTAAAATAAGCATTTGGTTCCATCTGCGGAGTGTGTTTATGATTCTTATGCTGGCAGGCAATGCATGGATCTATGAATGTATGTACGTACTGACTATTTGACAGACTTTGTAATTCAGAAAACGACAAAATCCTTTGCGCTCACGTACTGAACACAAGCTTAAAATTCGGCTCAGGCTCGAAAACACAACTTGAAGACGCAAGCTTCTTGACAGTTCCCATGTACTCATGTGAATCATCCCAATGGCGAATGACATTTTCTGCCGGTGGCACCGGGAAAATGTTGACTTAATACATACAATATTTATCCAAAATGCCATAAAAGTGCCTCAGCTTGATGGTAGTCCGATTTATGAACATGACGAATGACATCGCCTCCTCCATACCTACTGGACGGGCGGGACAAAGTTTCTCCCAGCGCTATGTAGCCAGTGACACGGCACACATACGAGCACAACGATACAGCTAGTCTATTCGCTTCGGCCTTCTAAAAAGTCACTTGTCATAACTCACAAGTGGGCCATGTGTCTAAGTCCGAGTCCGCATGGACGAAGTTCGGCGCTCAACTCTGATTCGGGCTATGTATGGTATTGGATTCTGTTGAGCCAGTGTTTTTCCATCCACTACGGGATGCAGCAAGTTCATCATAATGGCTTTTCGGATTGCAGCCGACGGCATAAGCGACCGAGTATGTCTCTTCCACGATCAATTACTTGACTGATCATTGTGTGTTTACTATGATCTGCAGATGCAATGCCAAAAAAAATGCGAAATCCAGTCGAAACGGTGATGAAAAGAAATGAAGCAGTGGCGCCGAGATGCCGATTGACATTGTCTCTCTTCTTTCCCATGTTCTGAACCTTCGGGGAGGAAAAAGAAAAACTTCTCACCCACTTGACCATTACTCGCTTCAAGCCGAAAACTTTCTTGTACTCATCGTGATGGCGTCCAAAAAGATATCGGTCATGCGAACAATATGTAGTTTGGACACCCATCCGACGCCACTCGCAAATTCATTCATCAACCACATGAACGAATGATCACAGGCAAGACTTTTTGCATGTGCATCAATAAACACCAACACCGCGACCTTTGGATTATTGCTCGTCCCATTCTCTTCAACCCACTCCACCATTAACACGATCATTTTCCAACGGGCTTCTCACAATATAACAATAGCAACTACTTCACAAAACTGACCTCGTTGGAATGCATCCTTTCATTCAAGATCATTTCAAACGTCTTCTCGGGCGCCACTTTCAAAACAACATCAACATTCGTGGGATGACGCATAATTAAATGATTACTTATAACCTAGGTATGACCAGTCATGCGTGGAATTTCTACTTCCTGGGCGTCAAAATAACAGGCAAGCTCCCCTTCATCATCACAAAGTAATCATGCATATCCTCATCCCACTTTTTCACATCATACCCTTCCTCAAACCTCATCTCATACCTCTGCATCAACAAACACATCAACATCCTCATCTCCATCCAAGCGAGATTCTTCCCGACGCAGTTGGACGGGCCCACTGAGAAAGGTATAAAAGCCGCTTGGTTCGTGATAGTACACGAGGGATCTTTGAATATCCCTGGTTCGAGGAGGGATTGTTGGTCGGCGGGTAGCCAGCGTTCAGGGAGGAACGAGTTGGGAAGCGGTGAGAAGTACCTGGGGTCGCGGTGGAGGCAGAAGAACGGAATGAAGGTACTTGTGCCTTCAGGGACGTAGCTGATTGGGATGGTCAAACGAGGAGGCCGAGGCGCAAGGCAGAGACTCACTAAGGCCCGATGACCTTTTCGGTATCGGCGTATCGCTGACTTCCGCTGAGGACGGGTGGGTAGAGACGAAGGCTCTCATTCCTACCCCAAGTGGATCGGTGAATAAAAGAAAGCTTGAATATGTGGAACGTACAATGCAGCAGTGAGATATGGAAGGTGCGCTTGCTTCGCGTAGTCCATTACATCGTCCCCTGACGCGTCAATTTCCATTTGTAAGCGCTTGTAGGTATTCGGGTTGGCCAGTAACAAATAAACGAGATTTGTGATTGCACTTGAGGTCGTATCTGCTCCAGCAATGATCGCAAGACCGCCTATGATGTCGTCAGCAGCTTTATATTTGAATGTGCATGATGGGTCCGCACCGTCACTGACTACTTCAAACACCGTTGGAGGAGTCGGCATGATTCCTTCTTCATCAATCTAGATACTTTCAACGACGGCAAACGGCTTCTGATGGGTTGGAAAGACGCGTACAAGGTGGTAAAACAGATCCTTATGTGGCGACCCGCGCTTCTTGCGCGCCATGGCGCACTTCTTCGCGTGATTTCTGAAGGCTTTGAGGTCTTTCGCCAAATTTGGAAATTTCAAGCAGAGGGCCCCTAACCATGGCACGTGGCTCATGAAGATGGCGTTTCTAAGGCAATCAGTCAGTGATCTTGAAGCTTGAAGTTTGATGTCTTGATTTTCGTTACATTTGTCCAGCTTCGAGAAGATGCCACAGTCCGTTGACATCTCCCTCTTGCATCATTTCTGTACCTCCGCCGAAACTGATGCGACCGTTCAGATCAGTAGAGGTAATAAGCGACGGGTTAATAAAAAACCTACGCCAAGTCGTTCATAAAATCGTATCTGGAATCTCCTGAATATCGCAGCTTGAACGGGGTAGAACGAGGACGTACGTGAAGTACGAAATCCATTTCGCCATATCGACCACACCGCTCTGCTGACCTACGGCTTCCACTAACTGTACACACCGATTTGTGATGATGTTCTCATATCCCTTCAAAGCAACTGTGCTGAACGCGCGCGTCCATGGGCGTCTGCGTCTCGTGTGTTGAACTTTATCACGCAATGCGATCATTGGTTTCGTTGTCTCGGCCTCGGGGACACGACCATCCCAGACTACGGGTCGTCATTTTTCGTATCGTGGAGAGGACAGAGGTAACTGACATGGCCCTTTTGGTAATCCCTGGGGACCCATCATTGGCATGATGGCACCCACATCGCGGATCGACAATTCATTGGGACCTACGTAAAACATGCCACGTTATTCGGGGTCAGGGGCGGGGACGGGGTGGCCGATATCAAAGGCGCATTGATGGGGCGCATCGGGGATCATGATAACTTACCGACGCGGACAACATCTCCGTACTGCTCGTGCAGTTGCAGGTAATAGGTATGCTGTTTCCCTCCTAGCGAAAGCAATGCCATATACATTTTGGAGACGCGACATAGGAGTGGGCCTGGATAATTTGCGAGTGGATGGAAAGGAGACAGGCGATAAAGCACTATTGACGCGACTAGTGCGGCCCAGAACGTTGTGAACGTTACGAATGCAGCGCTTGCAATTGAAGTGGAGTGGCGTGCAACAAGAGACGTGAGAAGAGTTGGAGTGCCCAGAAGAAGAGCGACGAGGTGTACTGGATTATGAGTCTCCGTTCGCTTGAAAATCAGATGAGTGAGCTAAGACAGAAGTAAATTGGGTCGATGAGAGTTCAACTGAGTATGAGTGGTACATACGACGGAGGCTGCCACGATGGAAAGCATCGTGTCTCTGTAAGCCAGAGGTGAGAGATGAATTGGGAGGATCATTGAACACTGACCAGATAAATCGGCCATCTTATAGTCGTATTTTGAGACACTGCTCGAAGGAGTTAATCTTGAACTGGACAGTACATGTACACTTGATCCCTTTCGTTTCCGGATCAGTGGTAGGAGCTGTGCATTATTTTATTCGACACAATATCGGATATTTATATGCATCATCTAGATATGCGCTGGCCAATGTCCTTCGTTCCCACTTGCAAGATCGTACCAAAATTAGGAGTTACCGAAAATGATCTACCATTTCGTCACGGTTTTTGTTCTAAAGCATATAATCATCGTTCTAGGGTACATTCAGGATTAAGACCATGCTTCTTGTCAATACGTACAGGATACACGGGTCCACCGTCGCTGCTGGTAGGCCTGCGTCAAGCTTCTTGAAAGTCTGAACAGTTCTCTGGGTAGCTCTTTCCTTGGCTCCTTTTCAGAGCGATCAGACACCAAAGCTGTGCATGCCGTTCCAGAAAAAAGTCATTTGCGGCCGCAAATCAGATGATCAGTTGATTGGGAGTTAAGCAGTTTTTTGATAATTAGTGCAACGTTCGATGGAATCTAACATACATATCAATTAATTGCCTGTTTCCTCAGTAGCAACAGTTCCATTCAAAAGATTGACATTGAGGTCCAAATTATATAAAAATTGCGCGCCACATAGTGAAATATGATAAGAATGTCGTATCCGACCCTCCTGGCAAACGCTGTGATGTGTTAATGCAAGGATTTCATTCCAAGTCATGTAAGTATGGAAGATATCAAGAGGTATGATGAGTACAAGCCACTACTGCAAAAGAGGCCTGTAGTGTAGATTAGTTAGATGTTTAAATATACGGATTCCCCTGGATCATTGTCTATTGTTTTTTCGCGGCATCAAGCGCTTGAACCTCGAGTAAGGGGTCCAAAGATGATTCAGGCTGCCGGTACGAGTTTCCGAAACGGTCTGCCCATGTAAAGTACTGAAGAGACAAGAAAAGTTAACGTTTTACGTTGAGTCGATGGAAAGGGTGACGTACCTGGCCATAGTTGACATTGAAGTATAAGTGATGCAGCGTATGGTGTGCAGGGCCATTGATAATCTTCTCCAATGCATGACCGGTAACCATATCAGAGTCATGGATCTTACGAATAGTCAATTAGTAGGCGTAATAACTAAATGAAAAAAGCGTACAAATATGCTCCAGAAGTTGACGAGAACGAAGAGAACGAGGTACATAATTCGATGAAGAGGAAAGAGGAAGACGAAAAGGTGGTACGGCACGGATTGCAGGTAGCCATCAACAGGATGGAAGGCATGAGAAGCGAACGGTGTAGGAACTGCAAGCCTCGTTAAGCGGCAGCTCAAAGAAAGGTTGATGGAACATACTGAGCCATTTGTGATGTGGTTTATGCAACGTCTTGTAAAATATGGGTAGATGAAGCCATCGGTGGATCCAATAGATGCAGTAATCGGTAAAAAGCAGGAACCTGTAGTGCTATCTCAGCTTATCGCGGACGAAATAGGATGAAAATACCCACAATGGCGCTGATGCAACAAGATACAAGTAGCCATAGGTGTCCAGCCCGTCATACAGTCTGGAATATCCCATCACCTCTGCCTGGAACCAGGGAAGTGTTAATAGCATCATTGCAGGAAATGCGCGCAAGCTGCATTGAATTTCAAGTTTAATCTGGTCCTTCAAGAACCGGGGATGGCGCATCATATCGTGGTTAAAGATGAAGGTATATGAGAGCCAGGCGAAGAGGAAATACAAAACGTGGATGCCGATGAGAGTAATTGCACATAGTGAGACGAGTTGCCGTGGGACGTAGTTTCTGGGCCATGCGGAAATTTGTGGCACTGAACTAGAAGAGGCAGCGGCTGAGAACAGTGACGCGATGTCCGCGGGTATAGGTGGATGCGGCAAGTGCATTACTATCTGTGACCACGCAGATGCGGCATTTCCAACAGGCATTGCAAAAGTGTTATTGAGTGAAGATTGGTTGGCGAAAGCCGACAACGGGACGACCTTAGCCCAGAGTTTGTCAAGGATAAGCTCATCTGCAATGTGGAGCACAATATCCATGGTTATAATGACTTCGCAACCGAGGACAGACGTCGCACACTCGGGCTAACGCTTTTCTGGCGTAAGGGATGATGGAGAGAGAGAAATGGCTTTCCATCATCATCGGTTTTTATGTTTCCTACTTGAAGTTCAGGATCAGGCCACTTGGCAATTTTTTGACACACGTGATCGAGCCGTCCTCAGCCAGTCCCTCATGTGGAGCCTCTCGCCGTTCGAGATCATCGCCTTTTCTGGTCTCGACGTTCTGTAAGGTCCATTATAATGTCTGGAATGGAATTATCAAATCTTGAGTGCGCGGGCGAGCCACCGTGACCATACAGAAGCTGAAGAAAGCCTAATTTAGTATGCTGTTTCGTGTCCTAAAGATTACCCCGGTGTAACACCGCCCAAAACAGAAGCTTACCCGCCTAGCACAATATTGAACCTTCATCCGCTGTATCAACTTTCATCAGCGGATGAAACAGAGACTTCAAAGTGATTTTTAGTACGTATGGCACTAGCCCGGCTTTTTCAGGTACTTCCGCTACACGGAGTCGCCAAGGGACAGGTCATACCGGGTGAAATTACAAGTTCTTCGAGAGATATCAACGACAGCCAATCCATTTCTCATCAATCGTCAAAACTTACATCACCGCGCGCGACTTCAGGCAGTCATCAGGGCAAGCAAACTGTCAGACTTGTACAACGATTTCAGATAATATCCATGGACTTAACAAGTTCATATTTCAAAAACTCAGCGTGACAACAGAAACATTGCAAGGCATATCTCGACTCGTCGATAAAATGATATGGGTACTTCGAAGGAGATTGTAAAACTACGGGAGCCCTGTACCTTCACAGAACCTAGGCCTGGTCCATAATCATGTTTTCGAATTTTCTTAAATTCTAGCACTGGAAACGTTGGACCACAGCTCTTGGTTTAGCTCAGAGACAGACGTCCAAATTCACACTTGAACCGAGTTGGAGGTTCCCACCATGACGCGCAGCGAATGGGGGAAGAAGTGACGAGCCTACATAAGAGATGCCACCAACGCGCCATTATGCACGGGGAACTAAGTTGTGTGAACCCGGATCCGGAGACATGGGTAAGGATGATGTTGTCTAATTTGACTTTCCAATAGGCGCAGAGCTTATTGTACGAAGAATGAATTTATAGTACAGCCTCTGAGTGCGCCAGATATCCGGCTCCACATCTAAGCATTAGCACCTTGACCGTAAATAAGCCAGGCATCTGAGATTGGGTGGAGTGTAGTCGAAACCTCCCTTAAGACCACAGAAGATTATTTCCCTTAGATCGAAGCAACGCCGAGAGAGAATGGTTTAAACAAATGGTTTTGCGAGTCAGTTGCAATAAGGTTGAAAAGCGACCATCGTGGGGCCATTCATGAAACCTTGGCACCTCGAGGAGCGTACTGAAATGCGTCAATTTGAGATAGCTAGAAATCCCACGAAGCGTGTAACCAGAAAAGAATGACCGTTCCCAACGATGGGACCTGGTGGGAAGAAGGAACAACTGCGGATTCGTGGCGGAAGTTGAAATTTGTACTTGGTACATGACTTGGGCTTATCATCCTCTCGAAACCAAACTCTTGGCCATTTAATGCCAGTGCCTCTGAAAAGTCACCTGGAGCTCTGTAAAGTTTCATGAGGAGCATTGCCGTTCGTTTCATCACATGCCCAGCACTTGATTAGAGCATTATATGCTCAGAGAATGCCACGATTCCCGTATGATCCCCGCCCTTCAATCGCATTGAGTATGATTGGACACCTCCAGTCCTGACGTTCCAAAAACATTTCAAATGAAGAAGCTCATTCACAGTCTCGCAAAATTCTCTCACACCTAAGACAGTGTCTTTTAGACTGCTGGTGTCGTTGCTTTGGCGCCCCTTAACTCTGTGCTTCCCTCACACAGTAGACTTGACTAGAAATCATGGTCGCGTTCCGCACCTTCTTCGCCCTCGCAGCAGTAGCAGTTGCCGTCGCAAATCCTCTCAGGACGCGGCAGGCGAACAATACTAATGCTGCTATTAACGATATTATCAGCACTCTCGATGGGGTCGTCCATGTTGTGATGCCTAACGTCCGTAAGTCGATTGCCTGGATATTCTCTAACCTCTGCAATTCTTTCCTGTAATGAAATTCTGCGGATGACTATTGTACGCTGATACTGGCAACCCAATGTCATCTAGTGTTGTTGCAAGCCAATGAAACCGCCGACGACGGTACCATTGGTGCCCAGGTCAACATTCTCATCACCGCGTTCACCAATGCAGAGACTGCCCTCGCGAACACCCCTGTCAGCAGTGGGTCTACCACCGAACTCCCCACCAACGATGATGTCAGCATTCTCTTCGCCGATGTCATGTCGTAAGTCTTGATTACTCCTTCATTCGTGTGCCAGACAAGTATATGAACGGTCGCATAGGATCCTAGCCTCGGGGCTCTCTGGCTTGACTCCTTCTGATGTCCCGTCGTTCGCGAGTGATGTTAGTCGTCTCGACCCTTCGGTTGCCGGCACTATCAATCAGTTCAATATCACACTCCCCAATTCTGTGGCACTTGTTCACACCATGTGCGTCGTGGGCTGTTTTTTTTCGGAATTTCTGTCTCATCAATTTCTCTGTCTAGGATGTTGGATGCTCAGCAGTTCTTGGTGAACGAGGGCGCTTTCCCACAGACCGTCGCTGCCCTCGGATTCTGAACAGAAAGATGATCCAAGGTCGTACCAGTAAACACGATGAAATAAATTTCTATGCAGTAAACAAATATTCGCGTTGTGAAATTAGTTATCCTGATCTATGTTTTTCAAATGGTGTCACCGTTTCTCGAGAGACAGAAAAGAAAAGACATATCAAGGTAGTTATTTGATGACGGTGATACGTCTGTCGCGAAACCGAGACAGAACCTGAGGAAAGACTAATAAAAGAAATATATTTGTCTCTAAAAATGCGATGTACAAAAGCTGGAAACTGTAAGCTGGTACAATGGTTGAAAACGGTAAACCAAAAGCATATCAGAAAACAAGCCCAACGTGAAACGTCTGAACGGCGACAGCCGAGGAAGTGGCAGGGTTTGATCAGATCGATCATGATCGAACACACAAAACCCTCGTTACCTTTCCTCCAACGCTGCCGCTACCCCAACCCCCGACGGATCGCTACCACGCGTGTAAAAGGCTGGACGGACAACCCAGGCACCCAGGTGGCAGTGACCAGGGAAAAGAAGGACAAAGGGAGGCAGAAGGGCAGAAATAAAGAAGAAAGATTAGCCGATGAAAATCATGGAACAACGTTTATCCACGACGCCAAGCAGCACGACGTACCGAGTGTTTTGGCATGGCAAACACGACGAAACCGACACTAAATCACGCTGGAGCTTGTATGGTCCGTGCGCGCAGGATAGGTATAAAAGGGAGAAGAAAGTGGGGACTCAAGCCAAGCAACGGTATTGCCACGGCTTGGGGTCCCCAGGAGGCGGACTACTTAGGCCTAGGAGCACTACATAGTCTTCGGGATAAATAGTATCTATACTTTTTGAGCCCTTTTGAGTATGCTTTTAAGCAACTCGAATTAAATCAATAAAACTAAAACTCTACACTACGTTAAGTGTGCGCTGCGTGTAATTCAAGTCCACATAACTAGTGAATTGGAAGTTTTGTAATTTGTAGCTCAACAACCTTGATTCCATTCAGGTTGCCTCAGTACAAAATAAAACATTCCATTTTGCATTGTCTGGATAGAGCCCACTGCGAGGGGCTTTTGTTGCACAAAACA
>JAGGAT010000149.1:0-64581 GCA_017657195.1 Termitomyces sp. T70a | reverse complement strand
TTCCTACTCACAATGGCAGCGCTCTTGCATGCATCGCGGCTTAGGACCTTCGGCATCCATAACTTGGGTACTGTCGTTCTGTTTGTCAAAATATATTTTATGTATTACTTCAGAAAAACAATTTAGAAATTCTATAACATGTTTCTAACAACTTTTTCTCAAGAAACTCCAGGGATTTCCTGAAGTGTTAGCTGAAAATTGAAGGGAGGAATCGAAAGACAAATAAGGTATAGGCTTGTCAAAATCTATCATTCCTTGACTTTGGTGCATTGACACTGGGTCGTCTGTGAGATATTCTAGGAATGGGAAGTTGGATGCAGCAGATATATCCAGAGTTCCTGGTGCAAGATCCTGTTTGTTGGCAATGAAGTCTTTGGAGCACAAATACTGTTTATCTTCTCCCAAGTCTTCATATAGCTAGCAAGTCCTTCTATAGTCATGTAGAATTGATCTTTACTATTTGCAAATTTTCCATTTGGGTGCAAATGCTTTGAAATTGTTCGGTTAGACTCTTAGCTGTGGTGTGTCTTGGTTATCTCTCACTTCAGGAAATCCCTGGAGTTTCTTGAGAAAAGGCTGTTAGAAATATGTTATGTAATTTCTAACTTGTTTTTCTCAAGTTTTAATCTATTTTGAAAAACAGGAAACAAAAAGTTACAGATTTTCCATGATTTCCCTTGAGATAAAAGAAATTTTTTTCTTTCAATTATTCCTGGAATACAGATAGATAAAATTAATCATGTTCCAAGTCTTTTTCTCATAAAGAAAATGATGTTTACATTATTGTGTTTCTTTGCAAACACTTGTTGAATTTCTTTCAAGTGTTTCTTAGGAAAAATTATTTGTTTCACCTTTTACTTGTGAGAGAAACAAAGAATTTCCCCATTTTTGTGAGGGAAACAAAGAATCTCCTGTTTGTCAAACAATCCACAGTAAAATGAAGACTAGCTAATTTATTCAAGACAAGTAGCAAGATGGTTATCAAGTACAACAAATTTATGATAGAATCATTATGTGGACCACCATCAACAATTTTTGTTCCTTGTTCCAACCAGGCATTTATAATGACAGCATTCCACCACTATTCAAAATGGCCATCAAAAATGAAAGCTTTCCACCACTACTTCTGTTAGCAGAGGATCAGATGGAACTGGAGACTGTAGTACCTGCTAGTAGTGGAAGCATGGCAGCCAGTGACAAAGAAAGTCTTCCACTACTATATATCTTAACAGCCAATAGTGGAAGCATGGCAGCATTGACAAAGAAAGTCTTTCAGCACTATATATCTTAACAGCTGACCAGATAGAATTAGAGCTTGCAGTGACCACTGGTAGCAGAAGCATTCTTCTGCTCTTCCATGTAGAGGAACTGTAATGGAACCTACAACAGAAGATGACAATATTTTATTGGACAACAATATTCCATTGCTCTTCATCCTATCACAGTCATTGGCCTCCCCCCAATTGCATTCTCCAAGTGCACCTGTTAGTGACAACATCCTGGAGTGAGAGTCATATGATAGACATATGACTGTGCATCAATCAATTGTATCAACAATGTGAGTTGTGATTTGCTACTAGTCAACCAGAGCTCATTCTTGGAAACAGAATGGAAAATTTGCTTTGGACCAGGACATGGTGGATGTAGGCCTATTGGCCCTTTTAATCCAGCCAATTGTACTAATGTATTAGATGAAATCTCAGAGTTACCCTCACCATTTTTGTTGGCATAGTTAATAGCAAATTATGAAGACATCATGCTTACTAGATCTGAGGAGCAATATACAACAAATGACTTTGCATTTTTACAGAAGACTACCTATGTGATGAGGATGATTACTATTCTGATGGATTATACTTTGATAGCAAATCTAATGCAGAGGATAGATTCTATGGAGAGGGCAAATACACAGACAATGAATCTCTTGATTAATTTAGTAGATTTACCTCCCTGTAATATAAAGTTTGTGAATTCAATTGTTGAAATCCATTGATCTTCATTCAGATTATCTGTTCAGTCCTGTCAGTGCACCATCTACTGTAAATTTCATTTATCTGTTCATCTGTTTATTCCATTAGAATAGAGACTAGATTGCCATCCTTTTCTTCCTTTTTTCACCTGAGCCTGTATTGCAGGGGGTATGTGCCTGTCTTTCACTGATACCCTCTATGAGTGTGAATTCAAATTTTTCAACAGGCATGGGTTAGTCAAAAATGTCTTTTTTCTCTCTTTTTTTTTTTTTTTTTTTTTTTCTGTCTGTTTGATGTTCATTCTGTTCAGAATCCATTAACAATCATAATAGTCTGTGGTGTAGTAGATAGGTTTTCTTTCTGTTTTTGGCATTTTATTTTCCCTGAGATATTGAACATCTACATTGGCTGTTGCAATTTGTTTGCAATCTATTGTTTTGTGTTTTTAAATTATCTGTCTAGTCCATCTGATCCATTGTAAATTTCATCTATCCATTCATCCATTCATCATTGGGATAGTTGCTGTTTTCTGTAGTGCAGTAGGTGTGCGCCCTTCCTGGTATTGTTCCATCAGAGGCTTCCATTGTATGTGTAGGATTATTTGAAATCCACTATCCATCACAAATCTATCATTAATCACTCAGAAACCAATGGATAACAGCTACTATACACAATCATTCAAATGTTAAATATCACAAATACTATACAAATCTGTATGTAGAGAATGTGTTTGAGATCTCTATTGAATGTTTAGATTTATTCAATGGTTTCTGTCATCTGCATGGCCAAAAATCTGTGATCTGTTACAAATCCACTCCAAAATCTGTCATCTGCTGCCCAAAAATCCATGGACAGAACTGCAGCTATATAAATCTGCTGAACTGTATAATACAGCACACTGTTGACATTCTATGGCCATGTATTTCACAGCACACTGTAGAGTTCCGCTACAATGTAACAGACTCTACTGGACATATATCACAGATTAGGGTTAGATGATGTTTCTATGTGTAAAAATGCACCCAGGCTGTCTCACAATCTGATATCTGGATGGAGCAATGTTGGTTGTAAGCTTTGTCCAGGCCCCAACAGCCCTGATGACAAGATTCCTGAACCACCCCACCAATCTCAAGATGTGGCATCACTAGTTTGCATACATAGGCAAAAGAATGCAAACCAACTGGCAATCACCAAGACCTAACTCACCAGAAAATGCAAAGACTGCATACTCAGTAAACACACCTGATGCCTGTTTGACACCACTGTAGAACCCAAGTGCACATGATATGAACAGGTCACATTCAACATATGGAGAATGACTAGTGGGAAAAATCTTATGCTCATTGCATCAGACCAGGGAGGTGCAGAGTGCAGTACATGGTACCTGTCAAACAAGTCTGCCGAGGCAACACTCATGTGCCTTGAGTTGCATAGACCATTAAACAAAAGGGGCTGAGGCCTTGACTATATGGTGAGATTGTGACATGATACAAGCCAATAGTTTTGAGGTGTCTTATATATTTCTTGGTGGTCTGGCCTATCATCGAGACTCAAAAAATTGGACACATCCGGAATCGAACCGGAGACCACTCGCATGCAAAGCGAGCGTGATAACCAGCTACACCATGTGCCCGTTGAGTGGGCAGTGGTGGACAGGACAGGGACGGGAGTGGGGTAGAAGTGAGATGGGTGTTGGTGGACCGTGCGCGTGAGAAAGGCGGGAGAGACGGGCGTGATGGAGCGTGACACTTGTTGGCGGAATCGGTCGTGGATAGATTGACTTTGTGCGTGTCGTTTTTTGTTGAATCCCACTCGTTTGTGTCGTTTACACCCACGCTCTCTACGTTCTGCGTGTCTGACCTTTTTTTCTTTTTTTCGTTTCCATGGACGACTCGCAGACTGCTTTTGCCGCGTCGTACCCGCCGTACGCCTTTGACCTCGACATGATGAAGGTCAGTTGCCCGTGTGCCCTGCCCTGCCGCCTGGCTGACGCGGCCTGCAGCGATCCATCGAGCCCGGCCCCGGCCCAGACGCCAAAAAGGCGCGGTGGTCGCCGACGGGGGCGAGCAGTGGGCGAGATGCGTTTGCCAACTACGGCTACGGGCCGCAGGCGAGCATCTCGAGCAGTCCGCTGTATTCGTCGCCCACGCTGTCGCAGCCAAACGCCAGTCCGAGCACTGCCGCCGCCTTTGCCCAGCAGCAGCCCCAGCAGGCCCCCGCCACGCCGTCCGCCTACGCCCAGTTCCCCGCCTACAACATGCTTGCCATGCCCATTCCCCCCATCAACATGCCCTTTTACACCGCCCAGTTCCCCCAGGTCCGTGCCCCGTCTTCCCTCCTTCTCCCGCTCACCCGTCCCCAGCAACGTCTGCCCTCTCTCAACCTCAACATCCCCGCCGCCCAGGCTGCTGCTGCCTACTCCCCCGCCGCCCTCTCTGCCGCCCTCTCTGCCTCCTCCAACGCCACCGGCCGCACCGTCTACGTCGGCAACCTCCCCGCGACCGCCTCCGTCGACGAGCTCCTCAACCTCGTCCACTTTGGCCCGCTCGAGTCCATCCGCGTCCTCCCCGAAAAATCCTGCGTCTTTCTCTCCTTCCTCGACGGCGCGACCGCCGCCGCGTTCCACGCCGACGCCACCATCAAAAAACTCGCGCTGCACGGCCAGGAGCTCCGCATCGGCTGGGGCAAGCCCTCGCCCGTCCCCGCCCAGGTCGCACTCGCTATAAGCCAGAGCAACGCCAGCAGGAACGTCTACCTCGGCGGTCTCGACGACAACGTCACCGAGGAGCAGCTCCGCGACGACCTCAGCCGCTTCGGTCTCATTGACCAAGTCAAAATCGTCCGTGACAAGAACATTGGCTTTGTCCACTTTCTCAGCATCTCCGTCGCTACCAAGGTCTGTCTTTCTCTCCTCTCCTTATACTATTGTACTCATTCATCTAGGTCGTCAACACCCTCCCGACCGAGCCCAATTGGGCCAACAAACGCGTCAACTACGGTAAAGACCGCTGCGCGTACATCCCAAAATCCCAACAGGCAGCCGCACAGCAAGCCCAAGTCGTCGCTGCGCAGTCGCTCGTGTCGCCACAATCCGCCGTCCCCGGGTTCTCCCCGTTCTCGTCGTATGCCCCCTTTGGCACTGACGTCCTAGGCGCAGGCGGTGCACCCGCCGGCGTGGCGGGTATGAACAGGACCGTGTATCTCGGTAATATCCACCCGGAAACTACGACTGAGGATCTGTGTAATGCGATTCGCGGTGGTGTGCTGCAGAGTATTAGGTACATGGCTGACAAACATATCGCCGTACGTTTCCCCCCCTTCCTTCCCTCCCCCTCTTACTGATGCGTGACACAGTTCGTGACATTCGTCGACCCCAGCGCGGCGTTCACGTTTTACAACGTCGCGTCGTACCAGGGTCTGACGCTGAACAACCGCCGGCTCAAGATGGGCTGGGGCAAAAACTCGGGCCCGCTCCCGCCCGCGCTGGCCCTCGCCGTGCATTCCGGCGCCACCCGCAACGTGTATATTGGTAACATTGAGGATTTCGAGACGTTTACCGAGGATAGACTCAAGCGCGATTTTGGAGAGTTTGGAGAGATTGAGTTGGTTAATTTTCTTAAAGAGAAGTATGTGTTTTTGCTTTTTTTTCGATTTTTTTTTGGATGAGATGAAAAATGGATGGGCTAAAGTCCGTGTCGTGCTCTTGCTCTCGATTTCTCGATTTCTCTCTTGCTCTCTGTTTTTTTTTGTTGTTTTTTTTGGATGGAATGGGCTGACGGGCTGACGCCGTGACACGTAGGAACTGCGCGTTTGTGAATTTCACCAACGTCGCGAATGCTATCAAGGCTATCGAGGGTATCAAGGCGAATTTGGAGTATGGGAGTTTGAGGATCGCGCATGGGAAGGACCGGTGTGCGAATCCCCCGCGGTCTGGTCCGCAGGGCGGGGCGCGGCGGACTCCCAGCGGTGTTGGGTTACCTGCTAGCGGCAGCGGAGGGAGTGTCGGTGGAGGAGGGAGCGGAGGGAATGGGAATGGGGTGTTGGTTGGTAGTGATGAGGATGGGGAGGTGTTTGGGACTGATGCTGTGTTTGTTAATGCTGATGGGGAGGTGGAGGAGAGGCCTGTTGGTGTTGGGAGGGGAGGGGAGATGGTTGTTGATGATTTGGGTGTTGTGTTGGGCGTGTAGGTGTGTAGGTTTTGGGATGAGTTGAGTGGAGGAGGAGTGGAGAGAGGAGGAGAGGAGAGGAGAGGAATGGTTTTTTTTGAGATGGAGATGGATAGTGGTCATACCCTAACACGATACCCCCCGCCCCCGCCCCCGTCCCCCCCAACACCTCACGTCGTCGTCGTCGTTCGTCGTCGTTGATAAACCCAGTCACGAGCACAAGCACCCCAACCCCAACCCCGACAAGCGCAAGCGCCTCAGCCTCAAACACAAGCTTGAAATGCTCACTCATGCACACCTTGCACGCGCTCAGCCGTACGAGAGAAATGCTACCCGTCCTGTTGTGTGTCTGGCTTTGTGGGGTCGTTTCTGCCTTTTTACTTTTTCTACTTCTTTACTTTCTTTTACTTTTGATTTTTACTTTTTTTTTCTCTATATATGCGTTCTTCTTCCTCCTTTCCCCCTTTCCCCTTCCCTTACACCCATTTTACTTCTACCCCTTCTGCCCCTCCTGCCCCTTCCACCCTCTTGTTGCACATGTCTTTATTACCTTTACCTATGAGATTGAGTCGAGGTTTTTTCGATACGTGTAGTTCTTGTTCTGTTGTTCTGTTGTTCGTTGTTCATATTATTTTATTATATTTTGTTGTTATGCTTTTTCCGGTTGTTTTCGCTTGTTCGTCGTCGTTCCTTTGTGTCCCCGTTTGTTCGTTTTTGTTCCATGTTTCCATGTTTCCGTGTTTGCATGTGTACATAGGCCCGCGCACAGACCGAGCCGTCCGCTCTTTTTTATCTTTTTTTTTTTTTAATTTTTTTATGGTTCGGTTGGGTCTGGTTCTTCTCGGTTGGGTATGTGTATGTTGGGTGGTGGTTCTTTAATTGAAGTTGCCTGTTTCTGCGTGTGCGTCACACCCCCTCCTCACCCCTCCACTTCCCTTCCTTCTTTCCTTCCCGCGCTGCCTACCCCGCCACATCCTCACACCCTCACCTCCTTTCCCTGTCACTGTCCCGTCACACCGCCCCGCCCCGCCCCGCCTGCCCCGCTGCATCTGGACTTTGGTTGTGGTCGGTTTTTTGTTGTTTGGATCTTGGAATCTTAGAATCTTAGAGTTTTATACCCACCCCCACCCCCACCACCTCCACCCCCACCACCCCCACCACCACCACACACCACACACCCCCCCACCCCGCCACCACTACAAACATGCAAAAAATAGAGGATTGTATTGTGTGTTGTTGTGTGTGTGTGTGTAATTTAGAAGTGTGGCACTGGCTTATGTGCTGTGATTGTGGTTGTGGTTGTGGTACTTCGGTATGGCTGTGTGCGGGCGGGTATGTGTGTCTTGTGGGATACCTTTGAAGGGGGTTGATGCGGTTGTAGAACGTACGTACGTGTTGGGTGGGGTAGTACAGTGGTCCCAATGTGGCTGTGCTGGAAAACTGATAGTAAATGAATTACAGACAGATGATCAGCACAGCTAGAGTCCTAAAAGTTGTATCAGCAGATAGGGTTTGAGGAAATGCATAAAGGAAAATCATAGTGAGGGTGGCCAGAGAAGGAGTAGAGAATGAGAATGAGAATGAGAGATGAAAGAAGAGTCTCAATGCAGCTGTGCTGGAAGACTGACAGTAAATGAATTACAGACAGAGAACCAGTGCAACTAGAGGTGTAAAGGTGGTACCAGCTGGTAGGGCTTGAGGAAATGCATAAAGAAAAATCATAGTGGGGGTGGCTGGAGGAGGATTAGAGGGTGAGAAGGGGAGATGAAAGATGAGTCCCCTGACATAAAGCTTTTAAAACACCATGAGCCCTTCTTCTCATCAGTGATCCATTCCTGTCAACTTTTAGGTCAAAAACCTATTTAGTTTCTATTGTGCTTACTCTTTTTGGTTGAAAGACAGCAGTGACAACTCCATGTTCATCCCATCATGCAATTTCCTTCTCTATGGCTGAGAGCCATAGATAATGTCTGATGTGTTGAGTGATAACTCCTACGGCATGGTAAAGAGAGCACATTATTGTTTATTTCTTTTCTATTTCTTACTTACTGCTTAGTTTTCATTCTATTTGCACTGCCACTGCCACCACAACTGTCAGTAGCTGATATGTTATATTTTGTTTTCTTTGTGTCAAACCTTATTTTTTGACACACTACTAGGTCATGTTTTTCTTCTCCTCATCCTTCAGTCATCTTCATATATTGTCAAGACACTGAGGGTGAGTTTATTCTTACTTATTGTTTTCCTACAATTTACTTACTATTTAAGTAGAACTTACTTGTATTCTATTTAACAGGTTAATACAGTCGTCTTCACATATCGTTGAGACACTAAGGAACTTACTTGCGTTCTACTTAAGAAGTTATTGAGCACCCATCTGTGTAGCCACTGTGTTAAAAAGAACCATTGTTTTCTCAATAAAAATTTTTTTTTTTACCAAAGAAGTGACTCCTACAAATTATGGCACATACTGCATCCAATCCACCCACATTCCCAGGAATTACAATTCAATGGGACAAACTATGTACAATCCAAAAATTGAATCCTCATTACAGCAAGGGCATGAGGAGCCCAAGTGTACCTAGATGGTACAATCAAAAACCTGGCCACAAAAAAAACGTACCACTACTATGACAAAAACCAAGGCACTGGAAAAACCCACAATAGAACAGACTGAGTGGTTGTCCCTGAGCCCATCTGTGGAGGAATAGGACCTATGAGACACATGGGCACTTGCACTCATAATATATAACTGCAAAAACCCAGTGGGACTGGGGATCAAAATGGACAGGAGCACAGCTGAAGCCTGGAAAACACTCACAGACTCATATGTGGTGGTGTCAGACCTAGCAGCAATGGGAGCAGAAAATTGACTGTGCACTACTATGCTAAAAGATGATGGCAACTTTGCTGCACATATCTCAGAGCTTCACACAAAATGGGAAGAGGCTGTCAAACAGAGAGCAGCAATCAGTGACAACACCTTCAGATGCATAGTGATGACATTGTTATCAGAGTCATGGAACACTGTCATAGCAAGCATGTATGCAACAAAGACATCCAATGAACTGATAGCCAGAGTCTCTGTACACTGGGAGAGACTGAAGATGCAGAAAGCTGCTGGAATGTCAGCAATAGCACTCCAGGCATTGACCAGACCCCCCTGACCAAAACTCATGTGTCTGAACCCCAACTGTAAGCGCACAGGGCACACAATTAAAAACTGCTACTGGAAGGGTGGAGGAAAGGAGGGTCAGTTTCCAGTAAACTTCTGAAACAGAGATAATGCACTTGCAGCTCTGAACACCCCCAACACAATCATAGCACATCAAAGACAAAAACCCCCCATGGTGAACCTTGCAAACACTACCAAAAGCACATCTCCAATCATTACATATGCCCTGATGGCTACTAGAACTGGGGGAACAGCACTACAAGATTCCCCCATTTTTGCAGACTCCAGAGCAAGCAACTACTGCTTCATTGACAAGAAAGTGTTTGTGACCTATAAGCCACTGGTTACATCACAATAGGGACAGGCAGCATCTAAGGACTCAGTATTCAAGATTATTGGTCAGGGCACAGTAAAAAGAATCATACAGACAAAGCAAGGACTCACTGAGATCACTTTCAGGAATGCCCTGCACACCCCCAATTTGGCCACCAACTTGGTCTCAATAGTGAAGTTCAATGCTGCTGGGTTTGTTGTCACATTTGGTCAGGATAAAGTTACTTTCAGAGATTACAATGGCAAAGAAGTGCTTATGGGGAAAGGAAGTGAGGGGATGTATCTCTTCTTTCATCAACTCTCGTTCCAGGCTTTAGTAGAGTAGGCTGAGTACCCTGACAGCCTCCAACTCTGCCTAACCTTCTAGGAAGGTCTCCACCCTGCCCTGATGGGATGCATGGACAACCTCATAGAAGGATGCCCTTCTGACAGCCACATTGCATCATGGTATTGGGTGGCTAGGGACAAGTAGCAGCTCATGGAGCTCAAGTGAGATCTCTGACAAGCTACTATCTCTGTCCCCTAGGTAAGGTCCCAGGCCCCTCTCCCCCATTTCTGAACATTTCCTGTCCCTGCTCCACCACTTCCAACACCCCTTCCACATTCGACCCTGCCCCCAGGAGCCCCAATGGATGTGGATGCATCCTGGCAACACTTGGGACTGCCACTACTGTGCTGGCATTGTGGCACCCTGGGACACTTTGCTCAGAGGTGCTCCCTAGGACTCAAGGTTTGCTACTTGGCTCCCAAGAAACAGGAGGAGCTTCTCCTGCAGCCCCTGGCCACCCAGGACATAGCAGGAGTCCCCTCTCCTGACGTAGCCCTCATGGAGGAGCTTCCTGAGAAGGCATCAAACAAGGTCGTTCTGGAGGAGGTACTGGAGGATTTTTAAGGGAGCAACAGGTGAACAGTATGCCCCTGCTGCTTAGTGCTAATCAGTTTGCCTGTCTGTCAGTAGATGCCATAAATACAGTCTCTGCTCAGTCCCCTGCATCTACAACCATAAGCACCTCCTCCAACATACCCCCTCAACAGAAAACAACACTTCTGACACCTCCTTCCACCCCTCCACCGCTTCCACTGTCATGACCCTGTATACCCACCTGGGAGCGCTGGCTCCCCCAACAATATGTAGTAGCCTCAACTCCTTCCTCCAACTCACTCCAACTCAATGTGGAGGTGGAGACTACCAATACACAACAGGCCCATAGCATTGCAGCCCTCCTTGACTCTGGGGCAACCAGGCTTTTTGTGGATGCTGGCTATGTGGAGCAGTACCAGCTCACAACTTGACTTCTCTTCTCTCCGATTTCCATGTACAACATTGACGGTACCCCAAACAAAGCTGGCTCCATTTGTGCCATAGTAGACCTAGTCCTCCACTACAAATCTCATGCGGAGTGGGTGACTTTTGCGGTTACTAGCCTGGGGAAGCAGGACATGATTCTTGGCTTCACCTGGCTTTGGGAGCACAATCCAGAGATTGACTGGGCCAAGGGAGAGGTGAGTATGAGTTGATGCCCACAGTGCTGTGCCACCTGCGCAGAGGAGGTTAGGAAGAAGTGGTGCACTGCTCATCAGAAACGCGCAGCCATCTAGGCATGCCAGGCTAGACACCTTCCCTTTGCAGACCTCAACCTTCTGAATCCCCTGCCACTGGCATTCCTTCATAGAGAGGCCCTCTATGAGGACAACAGGCACTGCAGGGAACCCCTCAAACAGGAAGAGGGCAGCACAGAGGAGTTCCAACCTGCTTGGAACCTGGAACAATCTGACAATGTCATTGAGGTAGGAGACCACATCTACACTACCACCCTGCATAGCCCACCCCCTGTCGAAGAGATCCAGGCCAGCCAGACCACATCTCAATGGTTGGCCCAGGCCTTCTCCATGAACAATGCTCTGCGGGCTTTCCAGGATATAGTCCCCCACCACCTTCACAATTTTGAGGACATCTTCTCTAAAGCCTCCTTTGACTCACTCTCAGAGTGCAAGCAGTGGGACCATGCCATTGAGTTGATACCCAAGGCTACCTCTTCTAGCTGCAAGGTCTATCCACTTGCTCCCAGAGAGCAGGATGAGCTTTTCTCCGGGAGAACCTTGAGTCTGGACGTATCCACCCCTCAAAATCCCCAATAGCTTCACTCATGTTCTTCATTAAAAAGAAGGACAGCTCTCTTCAGTTGGTCCAGGATTATCACATGCTCAATGCAATGACAGTCAAAAACCACTACCCCCTACCACTCATTTCTGAACTCATCAATAACCTCCAGGGTGCATGCTACTTCACCAAGTTAGACGTCTGATGGGGCTATAACAATGTGCATATCCAGGAGGGAGATGAGTGGAAGGCAGCATTCCAGACCAACTGCGGACTGTTTGAACCCCTTGTCATGTTCTTTGGGCTCACAAACAGTCTGGCCACTTTCCAAACCATGATGAATGACATCTTCTGGGACCTGATTGCAGATGGAGTAGTGTGCGTATACCTTGACAACATCCTTATTTACACTAAAGCCTTAGAGGAACATTGTTGTATTACCTGGATTGTCTTAGATTACCTCTGCCATCACCAGCTTTACCTGAAGCTAAAGAAGTGTGAGTTTGAGCAGACCCATATTGAATACCTTGGGCTGATCATCTCCCATGGGATGGCAGAGATGGACCTGGTGAAGGTGGCTAGCATCATGCAATGGCCAGCACCCCAGAACAAGAAGGAGGTACAAGCCTTCCTGGGGTTCACTAACTTCTACCAATGTTTTATCTAGGACTTCTCACACCATGCCCACCCTTTGTTTGACCTCACTGAAAGGGAAGTGACTTGGAAATGGGGTGACGCAGAACAAGGAGCCTTTGAAGCTTTCAAGGCCGCTGTCACCTCCAACCTGGTCCTCATCTTCCCTGATGATGACCACCCTTTCTAGGTAGAGGCCAACAGCTCTGACTTTGCAACTGGTGCGGTCCTCTCCCAAAAGTCCCAGGAGGATGATAAGTGGCACCTGGTTGCCTTCTACTTCAAGAGCCTCAATGCTGTGGAACACAACTACGAGATCCATGACAAGGAGATGCTGGTCATCATCCAGTCCCTGGAGGAGTGGCACCATTTCCTGAAGGAGGCCCAACACAAGTTCAAAGTCTAAACAGACTACAAGGACCTGGAGTACTTCTAGACAGCCAAGAAACTCAATCATTGCCAGGCCCAGCGGTCTTTGTATCTCACCAACTTTGACTTCTCTCTCCATTATAAGCCTGGGCAAACCATAGGAAAGCTGGATGTGCTATTCTGGCATGCTGACCATGGCTTGGGAGTGGGGGACAACGCCGACATTGTGCTCCTCCACCCAGAGCTGTTTGTCATGCAGGCCTTGGAGGGCTTGGGAGAAGAAGTCAACATTCTTTGGAACATTCACAGAGGTAACTGGGAGGGGCTCCAGGAGGACTCAGTGGCCAAGGCTGCTCTGGCACTGCAGTCAGGGAAGGCTACCAGCACCAAATCGGTACGCACAGAGGAGTGGAGCCTACAGGACGGCCTCCTCACCTTCCAAGGTCGCATTTATGTCCCAAACAACCCAGAGCTGTGTAAACGCATAGTGGAGCAGCGATTTCCAGGTTGCCAGACATCCTGAACACTGGAAGATGCTGGAGCTGGTTTCCCAGGACTACTGGTGGCCCCAGATGTCGAGGTACATTGGCTCCTACACCAGCACCTGTGACCTCAGCCTTTGGACCAAGCTGCAACATCATCTCCTGGTAGGTCAGCTACACCCCCTGCCAGTCCCTGCAGCATGTTGGAGCATGGCCTTTGTTGACTTCATTATAGAGCTGCCAGACTCCCATAGTTATAACACTACCATGGTGGTGGTGGACCTGTGTGGTAAGCATGCTCACTTCATACCTACTCACACCACCTGTTCTGCCATAGGCACCGCAAAACTCTATCAGAAGAACGTGTGGAAGCTCCATGGCCTCTCTGATGCCTATGTTTCTAATTGGGGACTGCAGTTCATAGTGGAGTTCACTCATGAGCTTTATCACCTGCTTCACATCAAGCTACACACCTCTACCATGTACCATTCCCAGTCTGATGGCCAGACAGAATGGGTGAACCAGGAGCTGGAGTAGTATTTCCATCTATTCTGCAATGAGCAACAGGATAATTGGGATGAGCTCCTTCCTGAGGCAGAATTCCAATACAACAACCACGTTCACTCTGCTACTAAGGTCTCCCCCTTCCTCCTGGACACTGGACGCCACCCCAGAATGGGATTCAAACCTCCAGGACGTTGGTCAGAGAATGAGTCTGTCAACAAGTTTGTAGACCAGATGTGGGAAGCTCAGGAGGAAGCCAAGGCAGCCCTAACCAAGGCAAAGGACAATATGGCCCAGTACTATGACCGCAGATGACTCCCAACACCCATGTACAAGCCCAGGGACCACGTCTACTTCGATAGGTCAGACATTGCCACTACCTGGCCCTCCAAAAAGCTGTTCTATTGCCAATTGGGGCCATACATAGTGCAAAGGCAGGTGAGCCCCTTGGCTTACTGACTCTGCTTACCTCCCAGAATGCGCCAGCTGCACCCAGTTTTCAACATCATCAAACTCCTACCTGCTCTAGACGACCCCATACTGGAGTGATGGGCTCTACTACTTCTGCCCCTGGTCCTGGCAGCAGATAGCCCAGATTACAAGGTGGAGAAGATCCTGGACAGCTGTCTATTCCGCTGCAAGCTACAGTACAAGGTCAAGTGGAAAGGCTACAGTATTGAAGACATTTCCTGGGAGCCTGCTGACAACGTCCATGCACCTGCCCTCATCAGGGAGTTCCATCGCACCCACCTTGATGCACCCTGAGTTATCCAGGGCATCTACCCCATCTCTCTGACTGACCAAGCAGTCCAGGACCTGTTCTACCCCATGCATCAAGGCACCGCACTCTAGAGGGGGGGTGATGTCAGGGGACACTCCCTTTTCTCTCCTTCTCTCTTCCTTTTTCCTTTTCTCATCTCTTCTTTCTGGTGTCTCCACACTTACATTTATTCTATTGATTTACTTACCTTTAGTCTGAGTTGGCTGGTGGCTGTGTGCTTTGTAAGCATTTGTCCCAGCAGCTGCTGACAAAGCATTCACTCCAGTAGATGCTTACATAATCAGGCCACATGACTTTTAACACTATTTTTAGACTCTTGGCTCTGGGGAATCTTAGACTTGTTCTCTTTGGATTCCCCTCTGCCAAGTGATTAACTACTTACTATCCTTGTTATATTTACCTTCTAATATACTTTGGATTCCTCTCTGCTAGTTGTGTGGTTAGCCACAATCTCCAGAAATTGCCCTTACAGTATTGCCTAGAATCCCTAGAACAACGAGACAACCCATCCCTGCAGGCTATGCTTGCTCTGTTGTTAAACAAGCCCATGAATTCCAATGGGTGGCATAGGTGCTTTGGACATGCAGGGGTCAACAGCATCAGGATGCTAGCTTGTAAAGAACTGGTTGATGAGCTTACCATAGTGGGAGATCCAGAAGTAAAAAGTTTGTGCAAAGATTGTGTTTATGGAAAATACAAAGCCAGACCCTATGATAGTGAGACCCTGGTGGAAAAGGGACGAAACAAGTGTGTGCACATAGATCTGTGGAGTCTGGCAACAGTGGCCTTGCTAGGTGGGGCAATATACATGATGTTGGTAGCTGACAGGAGCACCTCCCATCTCGCCAGTTATTTTTTGTTCAGAAAAGATGCCATAACTACATTGGCAGCATTCTCAATATACCATGCTGAATCAGAGCAACAAACTGGCAAGAAATTCACCAGAGTGCAAGTCGACGCAGGCAGAAAGTGGATAAATGACAAGTGGCAGGAATACTTTGTCCAACACAGAATTATCTTTGTTATGACCACCCCATATGCCCATGCTCAAAATGGCCTTGCAGAAAGATGTATCTGCACAATCATTGAGGGGGTCAGGTGCATGTTGGCAGAAAGTGAGCTGCCAAAATTGCTATGGGCAGAGGCTGTAGCCATGCAAATCTATACAAGGAACAGGATCCCATCAGCAAGACACCCAGACAAAGTGCCTGAGGAACAGTAGATGGGCAGGAGACAAGGAGTAGCCCACCTTAGACCATTTGGCTGCACAGGATATGCAAAGATCCCTGAGGAGTTGGTGGCATCAAAGCTGGATCTGAGGTCAGTGCAGTATGCGCTCATGGGCTACTCTAGCAATGGCTACAGGCTGTATGACCATGGAACTAGGTCTGTGGTTACATCCTGTGATGCTATCTTTCAATGAGGGTACAGGGCATTGAGTATTCACAGATTTGGGTGACATCACTGGTGACATCACAGCTATTGACCCTCCAGAGCCAAATCCATCCACCAAGGCCATAATTACACCTGACCAGCTAGTTGCACCCAGAATCAGAGCATCTGACCCACTATTACATGCATCCACACCACAGACTGGCCCAGCTAGCTGTGAAAACATATTGAGCCTAGATTCTGGTGCCATTGAAGTAAATCAGCTGACACCAAGAGTAACCAAACCCACACTTTGATGCTCTGAGAAACTTAAGGCAGCTAACATGGCAGAATCTCCACCACGCTCATTCCTTGCCTGGGACACCTATGCACTCCTTTTCCTTCTGAATGCATCAAATAATCCCATGGATGACACATATGTTCCAAAGAGCTATGCAAAAGCTATGAGACGTCCTGATCTATGGGAGCCAGCCATGAAGAATGAGCTCAAAAAATGATGTCAGAGCATGATGTGTTTGTCCTGGTGCCAGAGTCATTGGTGCTAGTGGACAAGAAGGTTATTGGTTGCCACTGGGTATATGCCACCAAGTACAATGGTGAGGGCAACGTAGTCCAGTGAAAGGCTTGCCTTGTGGCAAAGGGATACTCTCAGATTCTGGGGGAGGATTACAATGAGATGTACATGGCAGTGGTCAGGCTGGAATCCCTGCAGATGTCAGCAGCCATAGCAGCTCAGCTGGACCTGACAATCTAACAGGTAGATTTTGTGTCTGTGTACCTGAACAGTGTCCCAGTTTTTGATGTCTACATGGAGGTGCCACAGGGCTTGCCCAGGGGGGAGGGGAAGGTATGTTGTCTCTGGAAAACCCTTTACAGCCTGATGCAAGGTAGTCACAACTGGTAGCACATGCTGAACACCACATACCAAAGCTTGGGGTACCAGACCTCATGGGCAGATAGCTGTGTACAATCTAGAATAGTTGGTGCTGAACACACCATCACCAACACATTTAACAATAACGTTTTTGGGGTATTGACAACCACCAGAGGTGCCAATGAAGCAAAAAGGAAACTAGCTGCAATCTACAATGTCAACGATCTAAGCACCCTATCATTCATACTAGGAATGGCAATACACAGAGACAAAATGATGGGGGCAATATCCTTCTCTCAAAAAGTGTACCTGACATGGGTTCTTGAATATTTTGGAATGAAGGACTGCAACCTCCATGCTACCCCACTCTTGACAAATATCAGACTCACCATGGTGATGGCACTTCAGACCCCAGCTGACCATCAGTACATGGCAGATAAACCATATAGGCAACTACTCAGCTCTCTGATGTGGGCTCAGGTGGCAACCAGATCAGACCTCTCCTATGCAGTCAGCTTACTCACTCACTTCCAGGCAAACTCAGAACCCGCTCACTGGCAAGTGCTGATATACATATTGGGCTATGTGAAGGGTACACTCAACTACAAGACCAGGTACTCAAAAGATCTGGGAGGGGACATCAAACCGATAGGATATGTAGATGCAGATTATGGGGGAGACTTGGACATGAGATGTTTGACAGCAGGATATGTACTCATGATGGCTAGAGGGGCCGTCTTCTAGAGTTCTAAATGCCAGAACACTGTTGCCTTCAGCACTACTGAAGCTGAATATATGGCAATGACTCAAGAGGCTCAACAGGGGCTGTGAATGTACAACTCCATAGTGGAGATTGACTTTTCCCAACCCTTCTCAAACATACTCCATGTAGACAACAACTTGTCCATTGCCCTGGCCAAGTCAACCAAAGGGCACTCTAGAGCTAAGCACATCAACATATGGCATCACTATATTCAGAAACATGTGCAGAACAGAAACATCAACATTATACACATCCCATCAGCTGGAAATTTTGTAGATTTATTCACAAAACCTCTCTCAAAGGTAGCCCCCAAGTATCTCGTCAAGTTGATGGGTCTCACAAACTGATTCAAGCCTTGTCATTGGGGGGAGTGTTGAGTAACAACTCCTATGGCATGGTAAAGAGAGCACATTACAGTTTATTTCTTTTCTATTTCTTACTTACTGCTTAGTCCTCATTCTATTTGTGCTGCTGCCACTGCCACAACTGTCAGCAGCTGATATGTTATATTTTGTTTTCTTTGTGTCAAACCTTATTTTTTGACATACTACTGGGTCACATTTTTCTTCTTCTCATCCCTCAGTTGTCTTCACATATCATCAAGACACTGAGGGTGAGTTTATCCTTACTTATTGTTTTCCTACAATTTACTTACCATCTAAGTAGAACTTACTTGTGTTCTACTTAACATGATGGAATCAACAGCCTCAGCAAAAGATGATGGGATAAACTGGTTTTGGAGTTCAAGTGGGAAGTCTGCAAATAGTGCAACCAGGATTTCTTCATTTTGGGTTTCTTCATCATTGCTTAGCTCAGTAAGTGTAGATAGAAATGTTTTGTCACTTGTGAGGGTACTTACTTGGTTAGTATCCAGTATCAGGTTAGTCTCACAGCAACTCAGGCAGATTTTTGCAATGCAGGTAGGTACACTATGAGGAGTTGAGATCCTTTGGAAGCCAGTGGTGGCATTACATTTGTGGATGGTCTTAAAGCTGAGGTGCTTGGTGGCTCAGGCAGGTGAGTGGCTGGAGTTTCAAGTGTTAGGCAGTCATTGTTCAGGTATACTTGGGGATTTTTGGTGCTTTCTATGGTATTCTTTTTTATAGTTTTATTGTTTTCCTCCTCAATCATTTGTGAGCAATATCTGTAGCCTTTTTCAAACTTTACATCTCAAGATTGGAGTATTAGGCCCATTGTATGTGGTAGGTTCCTCAACTCTTAATTCTGATTAGTTGACCCTTGACTGCATGTCTAGCCAGTTTTCCTTTGCTCTATTCTTTCAAGATATGAACATATGCAGTTGAGCTCCACACTCAAATATGTCCCACATCCTGCCTTTCTCTGGTCTATTTTTCTTCTGGGATGATTCCTGGGTAATGGGAAGAGGGCAAATGATTTTTGGTATAGTCAGCATAATTTCATGCTTTGGCCCACCACTTTTTGTACATTCTTGAGTCCATAAGCATTGTGCAGACAGTGTCTGTAGTGATACTGATTGAGCATTTGGCAGGTCCATTGAATACAGAAGAATAGGGGACAGTGGAATCAAATATTAGTTCTCCTTCACAAAAGGAATCTTTCCAGATCAAGCTGTGGACCTCTGATGCATTGTCTGTTCAGATTAATACCATGAGTCAGCTAGTGATTCTCTCAGACTCTGATTTGTATAATTTCAGGGCTTGTAAAGTTGTCTCCACAAGTCTGTTTGGTAAGAAAAGGTACATATATGTGAGGAACCACAGTCATGGAATTTCATCATGTATATTGCTTTGCCAGCAGATTTTTCTTGGGCTGGTCTCCATAAATCAATGTTTGTTACATGTAGCACAGTTGCCTCATGGAATGGGTGGTCATCATATGGGCGTTTTTTATGTTGCCAAGAATACAGTCTTTACATTGTTCAGTGGGGTTTTCTTTTGTGATTACTAGCCCATCAACCAACGTTGCTGCCTTCTGTATGCATGAGGTCTCAAAATGGGAGAAGCATCAATGCCAGGTAGTGATGTCAGTTGGATTTTGGAGGAATTGGGGCCACAGGAACAGGAGTAGTGAATGATCTAGATATTAGGTATATTTGTTCTCTTAGTACACTTGAGAATACTTCTTTCTTATTAAAGAAAAATCAGACTTTCTTATTTCCAAATATGAAGTACCAGCTGGCAAGGTCTAACTTGCTTATGAATATCAAGTTAGCAGTGATATTGGACACATGGAGGGCATTCTTGAAGATGAAGATATGTTCAACATTGTTATAGACTACTTGTTCAATGATGTTTCCAATACCCAGGATTGCCAAGTTGGCTCCTTTTTTTGACAATTGCTCCACAAGTTTAGCAACCAGTTTGTAGTCAACAAAGACATCCTGTGATTTGAAGAAGTGTGTAGTGCATCTGGAATTAGTGAAAAAACATGAGTTGTTTGGTTGCATATTGCTAGTTGCAAGAGTGATGTGTTCTTGTACATCCTCATGAGAGGCTGTCTCAATAGTTTCCATAGTGACTTTGGCTGATAGAGCAAAGTGACCACCTGGTTGAGTTGATTCACTGATTGTAGTGAGATTTGCTACAAGTACCAATGCTTTTCATTTTTTTTTCCACCAGGTGGGGTGTTGTTATTGTTTACCTCCACTCTCTTAGAAGTAGTCAGCTTGCAGGTGGCCTATTTTTCTACAATTCATACACTTCTTATCAGAGTTACTTTTACTTTTCAAGAGCAAGTTGATCTGTGCTTATAAAGCAAGGATTGTGGTCTCAAGGGCTTTTGCAGAGTCAAAACTAGCCATTGTATCTGGCTTGTTTGGTCCAGATTGATTTGCAATGTGTTCCCTGTGCATTGTCAGAGTTTGAATAACTTTGACAAGATCTCCATCACTGTACATGATTGATACAACAGGGACCCATGCTTCTGGCAAGATTTGAGCAATTTTATAATGAATCTCTCATTTGTGATGTTTGCTCTGGCATCATTAGCTGCTTTTTATAAGGTATGCATCTTTTCAACATGGCCTCCTTCACTGGCAACTTTGCTTCCATCTGTGAACTTGCATTTTGCAAGCTCTTCTTCCCTCATGTTATAAAGCCTATCACTCACTTCTCCATACTGTTTCTCCAAGAATACCCATGCCTCATGGGAAGTAGTGTCAGGGTTGACATTTCCTTTATTTTTAACAATGAGGTATGAGGCCCATAACATGTTGTAGATAGATACAGTCAATAAGTATCTGGTAAAGTCAAGATAAGTATGTGAGTGGAGATTGAATAAGTAAGAATATACACACCTCAGAGCAACCACAGAGTGGTAAGCGACTGAGGTGTGCCAACAATGATACGTCAAGAAAATTGTATGTATTAGTAAGCAAAAAGGAAATATGACAAGCAGAGATCAAGTTTTATTGTCATCTTTAAAAGAATCAAAACCTTCATCACTGTCTTTACCACTACCTTTACTGCTATCTATGGAGCTGTTTTGAGAGCCCTCTACTAGCTGTGATTTGCACTAAGCTTAGTCATGGGACACTTCTTGATCTTAAACCATCATCATCCCTTCCAGGGTTCTGGTTGTCTACAGACTGTAGTTAGCATAATTCACACTCTCCCATTCTCTGGGACCACTAAGCTACCTTTAAAATACTCTACTACTGCTTATTTCCACCCCTCACTCCCTCAGGATGTCTTTTGCTATGAGGACATCCTCAAGAACTCCAGCCAATAGCACACACACTTCCCCAAAAACAGGATGCCATACTTTTCTATGGACGACCTGTCAACTTGGGCAATTGTGTCTCTGAAACACCACTTAGACAAACCACTCCCAACTTTCCACCCAACCACCCTCACCAATGCTGCTACTTTAAGGGTCTTGCCTACTCCCTCTTTCCAACAAGCATTACTGGCTGAGGACTCAACTGCTACACACCCAGGCTTGACACAGGGACCAAACATGCAGGATGCCCACACTCTCTCATGCTTTGGTAACCTCAATGAATTTGGCTTCACCACCCAATGAAGCACCTGCAGAATCTGTAAAGCCACAGCCCACTCCTTCTCCACCTTCCAATGAACAATTGATCTTCAAGAGCCCCAGTAGACTCAGGATTTGGCAACAAAACATTCAACAATTGGATGTTGCTCAAGCAGCAGTTCTAAACACAGCAAGGTCTGAGAATTGGGAGATTATAGCCCTTTAAGACCTCTTTCTAGACAGGCCTGGCAATATCAGAGTCTTGAGCTTCTGGACTGTGGTTCACTCTTCTGACCATAGAAAAGATAGGAGCACATGCTCCCACTCAGTGCTTCTAATTAACTCCAACATATCTTCTAATGCATTCATCATACTAACTATCCCTTCCACAGATATCATGGCTGTGAGATTCACAGGTGAATTCAGCAGTTTAACGGTGATAAATGTCTACAATGACTGCTCTCATAATGACTTGCTGGACATGCTTGCCCAATATCTAGACTCCTCATACCATTCAATGTGACCATCCTCTTTGGATTCCATGCTTTGGCTTGGGGACTTCAACCACTACCATTCTCTGTGGGAAACAGCTAAAAATCAACACCTCAACAATGCCAAAGCCTTCATACAGCCCCTGCTTGACTTACTAGGCAGATATGATATGGACTTAGTGCTCCTGCCTAGCCTCCCAATATAAGGGCAACCTTTGGGAGTTGCAGCTGATCACACAACTGGCAGAGGAGAATCCAAAGTATATTAGGAGTAGGTACAACAGTAAGAGTAACTAATCAATCACCTGGCAGAGAGGAATCTAAAGAGAACAAATCTAAGGTTTTCCAGAATCAGGAGTCCAAAAATACTGCAGGGAGTCACCTGACCCAATTAAGTAATTGACTGTTGGGATATGCACTGGCAAAACAGCCATTGGAACCAAGGCTGACATAATCAGCCATTGGGGCATGCACTGACAAAGCAGCCATTGGAACCAAGGCTGACATAAGGAACAAGGTAAACGATGGTAGCAATAGTAAATGAAAATGAAAAGAAGGAATGGAAACAGGGAGTCCCCTAACACCCAACACTTTAGATGGCTAACAAACAATGGACCTGCCCAGACAATGTATGGAGGTCACATGGCACTCTGGATCCAATCATCTCTTGCAAAGTAGTTTTGGAACTCTGTCCACCAGTAGCTGATCATCTTCTAGTAGTAACAGTAATTGAACTGCTGGTCTCATATGCCTCCACCCCACCTTCCAAGGACTTCTGATTAGCTGACTAGGCTGCCTTCAACAACACCCTATATACATGCCCCAATAAATGCTCCCTGGCAGTCCAGATAACTACAAAGCTCAACTTTCACTAAAAGGTTACTGACCTTTTACAGATTTTCTAAGACATTATCAAACTGGAAGAAGTTGTCCTGACCAGATCCCCATGCCCATTCACCAAATGGTGGTGGAACAAGGATTTCAGCTGCATGAGGACAGCATGATGCTGAGCTAAAGACTTAGTATACTGTTTCTATGACCTACCTGACTATCCTGCACATGCTGAGGCAGCCCATCTCAACAGGGAGATGGCTTCATATGTTCAATCTGCAAAAGAAGAACATTGGAAGGAATAGCTTGAAAACATTGATGCATGACAATTTATCTTGTGAATAGGTACATAGTCTGTGAACCCACTGACTTTTCCTGTGATAGAGTTCTGAACTTCAAAGTTGGACAAGATGACCAGTCAAAGCTTACTAAAACCAATGCCAAGAAAGCTGAAGTTTTAGCTAAGTCCTTTTTTCCCCCTCCTCTGACTCACCCTGTGATTCCATCTATGGCATACCTCTGCCCACTCCCAGATGTTCCATTTTTCTCTTGCAAGTGTATACTGGCCACCATCAGCAGGCTGCCACTGTTCAAAGCTTCAGGCCCCAATGGCATCCCTAACATTGTATTCAAAAGGTGTAGCACCATGCTTGTGGAACATTTATACTATATATTTTGAGCTGTCTTTGAGCTTGATGTATACTCCAATGGCTGGCTCAAGTCCATTACTCTTGTAATCTGCAAACCTGGCAAACTGGCTTATGACATAGCAGGCACTTATAGGCTGATAGGGCTTCTCAACATGCAGGGGAAGTTATTCTCTACTCTTGCAGCTGCTGACCTTTCCTTTCTAGTGAAAAAGCACAGAATGCTTCTAGAGGGGTGATTCAGGGGCCAGCCAGGCCACAACACCTCAGATGCCATGCACCTTGTGGTAAGCAAAATCAAGGATGCCTGGCAAGCTGGCAAGGTGGTGACAGCTCTGTTCCTTGATGTACAGGGGGCCTTCTCCAATGCTATGTGTGACTGGCTCCTCCACAATATGAAAGAATGTGGAGTTCCAAAATGCTTCATTTGCTTTACTAGAAGAATGCTCTCCAACCACAGAACGTGCCTAAAATTTGATGAGTTTCTATTGGATTGGGTCAATATTATGAATAAAACTATGCAAGGCTGCCCCCTTTCCATGCTCTTCTACACTTTCTATAATGCTCTGCTGATCACTACTGCACATTTAGGTAGCAAATCCAAGGCTTCCATTGGATTTGTGGATGATGCAATGCTCCTCTTGATCACCAAATCCCTAGACAAAACACATCTCATAATTAAAAATATGATGGAGCATATCCAGAGCGGCTTTGATTGACCCCTTCTACACAACTCCCCATTTGAACTGACTAAATTGGTGCTCATGAACTTTCTCTGGTCTCACCACAACCATAGCCCACCTGACCTCTTGCTAACATGACTTTATGCTGATGGATCACTGACCTTGCAGGAGTAAAGATGATATTCACATACAAATACTTGGGGGTGACCTTTGATTTGAAGCTCCAATGAAATGTGCACATCCAAAAGATTGCAGTGGGTGCTGTATAGTAGACCTACCAAATATCCTGGCTGTCCAGGCAATCTAGGAAAATGCTGCCCCACAGAATCTGCCAACTCTACAACACTGTAGCAGTGCTGGCCTTCACTTATGCCATGGACATCTGGTACACCATCATTGAGAACATGGTGGGTGGCAAAGAGAGAATGGGCTCAGTGGCAGTCCTGAAGAAACTACATATGCCTGGCTCAACAACATGTGGCCAAGATTACTACTGGGACCCTCAGCACAACAGCAGGTGACATTCTTGATTTGCATGCTAATCTATTATTAATAAATCTGCTACTACAGAAAGTCCTATCAAGGGCTGTGATACACATAGCAGCCTCCCTGCCTCCCACCCACTTTATGGGCCAGTACACAGAGCTACCCAATGCTTGGTATGTAGACACCGCTCTCTTCTACATACTCTTTCCTATTCTATGGGCATTGATCCTAACTGCTTTGAAACAGTAGATGCACCCCACAGAAGTTTAAGCTACACCTCTTTGTTCTCTACCCACATATCCACCAACAAAGATCTGGTGCTCAAGATGATTGCCCTCATGCACGAAAGATCCAAAACCACCATATTCTGTGATGGGTCAGGACTTGAGAATGGGGTTGGAGCCTCTACAGTGCTATACTTAAATTGTGAGGAAACAGCTTCTTTGAAGTGTTACCTCAGCTCTGATTCAGAGCACATGGTCTATGAGGCAGAGATTGTCAGACTCACTATGGGGCTTCACCTCCTCTACAGTATCAATAGATGGCTGACAGGACCCATCATCATGGGAAGTAATAGCCAAGCAACAATTCATGCAACATGCAAGCAGCAACTACACCTGGCACACTACCTCCTCAATGAAGTATACCTTACAGCTGAGGCCCACAACAGGAAGCAAGACTGCATCCTCCAGGCACTTCAGAGGCACATAGCATGACAGGCTGGCAGAAGATTGAAGGACTGCACCCATGGTGCAATTGTACTGGTCCCCAGGCCACATCAACTTCAGGCCAAATGAACACGCTAATGAACTTGCAAAGGAGGTGGCTCTCAGAAACTTGAGCCCACCAGGCCACCTCCCACTGTTCCTCAGAAGAGGGCCTCTCTGGCTCAGCCTCCCTGCATCAAGACTCCTTGAATGCTATAAGATAGACAAAAAATGGAAAGCTCAATGGTGCAAGTTCCTGCACTACCAACTCATACACAGGATCAACAAGTCACTGCCCTCCAAGGACTACATAAAACTTGTCTTGTTCCTCAACCAATGCAAATCTGCACTCCTCACCCAACTTAGAACTGGCTACTCTCCGCTGAACCACCACCTCTTCAGAATCTGGAAGTCTGAGTCCCTAGTCTGCCCCTAGTGTCAGGGAATCATGGCCAAGACTCTCTGGCATTACCTTATCAAATGCCCTCACTACTGGTATGAATGGCACGTCTACCTGGTTTGACACTTAAGACACAGAGCTGAGTCTATCTCTCACATACTAACTGAGGCTACTGCCCTTGAATACCTTTTCAGATTTATACACACCACCAAAAAATTCCAAACCCTCTTACTGCTAGGCAATCTGACCGATGCCCAGTGACCCAACTGAACACAAACTATGCTCACTTTTTGAAATAAGTATGTATTCTGCCATTGAATTGTTTTATTCTGATATCTATTCAATAGAATCTTCTACAGCAAAGATAAAACAATCTGAGCAAAGACCAAAGAAATCCCTTCTCAAACTACTGTAATTACATAAACTGCATGGTGCTACTATTGTTGGCTAAATAAAAGTCTTCTTGTCATGTTTGTCTTCCATTAGTCAGCATTTCTGTTTCTATGGTCTCTCTATTTTTGTCCTTTATGGTCAGCCCTCAAGTCCCTATCCTCAACAGATTATGAGCCCTGACTGCACATTGACTCAAATCAGTTTGTATCCTTTGCTTAAAATTTCCACATATTTTTTCACTGACCATGGTACCTTCTCATTATGAGATGCTTTGCACATTCAACTCCAACAACAAGTTCAATGGGTCAAATTATGATGCTTGGGTCACAGAGCTTGAGATGACATTTATTGGGCATGTTATTCTGGCACACATCAAGGGTGAGATCTCCTGCCCCAATGATTCTTCTGGTGCTGCCATTTAGTACAAGGATGATCAGTCAGCTCATGCCACCCTTTATAAAACCATTTCTTCCACCAACATTATCCATGTTCATTTCAAGAACACCATCTCTGCTCACACTGCCAATGCTGTCTGGACCACTCTTCAGGACAAATTCCAAAAAGACACCTGTGCAAAATGCTTCAAACTCAGATAACATCTTTACAACTCTATCCAGGACATTGAAAATCCACTTTCAGTATACATTTAAGACACTGTCTCTGCCTATGAGGCCTTCACTGCTCTTGGTCATGCTCCTGCTGCTGTTGATGTGATCAACTCCAACTTCTCCATTGTTTGCACTCTCTTCACCACTAAGGCAGATGAGCCCACCCTTGCCACTGTGAAAAAAATCCTCACTGATCAGAAGGACACATGAACTGCCCTGAATCTAGATGCAGCAGAGGAAGGTCAGACAATGTATAGTAGAACAAAGAAGAAGGGAAAGAGCTCTCAGGCTGATTCAGATAATGAGGAACCATTAAGATACATAGTAGTTTGTGAGTTTATGATCAAATAACTTTTACTCCTAAACATCAATTATATAGTGGATGCTATTAACCCAAGAAAGAGTTTGAAAGCATGTGATCACAAAAAATTCCCAAGAGAACTTGGCCAACTTTTGCATTTGATTAATGTGGTAATTGAATTGAAGGCTTTCCTCATCCAACAGTCAAACTTTGAATGAGCATGCATTTTTTCAGCATTCTTTGGGCCTTTTGATCCGAGCAATTTGCGCAAACCTTTGTAAGTCTCTATTTTTCATTTGCAAGTTTGATGCATCATAGTCAAGGTGTTTGTGGCATTTTAAAGTGTTTAGTGATGGTGCCAGGAAATTGCATGTCCAGTTATCCAGGGATCTTAGCTTGACAGAAAAGTTGATGTGCTTCGTAGCAGACGCGTCAGCGCGTCTGCACTGACCACGCGACATTCACATATGTCATCATCTAAATAATGAAACGGAGCCTTGAGATAGTCGTTTATACATCACGCTACTTACTGAATGAAATCGAACGTCAGACATTGTAAAATAGATGTATATACTTTCAAAGTTTAAGTAACTTGTGGCGAAAGCTTGAGCTAACTTACAACCGTCAACCAAACACGCAAAAGTTGGTCCCAACCCTCGGCGTTTTCAATTGTCACGTGCTTTCGAACGTTTCGTTGGGGCACTACATCGATACAGCTGCTCTGAGCACTATATAGGACCAGTTCGACGGCTAGTTATCATACCACAATATCTTCCTTTGACGTTGGTGTCACGCAGAGACGGATTTTTTTTATTGAGACCGCGATGCTGCCTTACGAAACATCTAGTTTTCTTTTGCGCCTCAGACTCGGTGCAATTGGGGAAAACACGCCGGCACGTGGTAGAGTCATGTGCCTTTGCGTAACGCCGCGTTGTTGACTCGTCGCACGCTCCAACACAGACTAATGCACCTCTTCGACGGTGTACGCTATTTCCTCTCACCGTCGTTTCCCGAAAGTCGCATCAACGAGCTCTCACATGTGCTCGACAGTAATGGCGCTTCCATTGTGGAATCAATCGATAACTCGTCTTTGACACATTTCATCACGAATTCGAACACTTTTGAACGGTGGCAAGAGATTGCGACGCGCGAAGAAGAGGGAGCGCTTGCGGTAGTCACAGTGCGCTGTATCACTTCAGTCTGATAGCAATGTCGATAACAAATCTGTGACTCTCAGGACAAATGGGTTGATAAATCCCTACTTCTTGGAAAAGTACAACAGTGAGTCTTCTATACCTTAACGGTGAGGCACAAGCAAAGTATATTTAAATCTCTGTGAAATAGTGCATCGTTCTACTCTGCTGATCCTGCCATGATCTTTTCCGGTGTTGTTGCATGTGCTGCAGAGGTTCGCACAATCCTCTCTAGAATCAATCTGAGAAAACGATCATTACTTTGCAGCTTGAGGCCACAGACCTTGAAGTCCTCTCTGCTGGAATTACTGCGTTAGGAGGACAGTGGCGGACGGGCTTGACCAAAGACGTCACTCATCTCTTCGTCACAAAGAATACCTCAGTGAAGTATACAACCGCAATGCATTTCCGTGACGATACACACGTCAAAGTACTTCTTCCCCACTGGTTCGACGATGCTGTCCGCCTGGGTATCAGCGGCTTGGACACTACACCGTATGAATGGCCCGATCCTCCTATGCTACGCGCCCTTGACGCGGAGGGCGGAGAAGGCGCAAAAGCGGACATGATGAAGCGAACTGCACTACGTAGGCTTGACAATGAGAAGAAATCGCTATACCGCACAGCCGATCTATTATTCCCTGGTGCACCGCTGCCCAATTGTGAAGAGGGGATGTCAGTATCAAGCACTGAAAGTCCACGAGGGAAGTCTAAGAACGTCTGGGAAGGACGCCGCGTTCTACTAGGCCGTAGCTTGGAGTTGTCTGAGAGCCGACAAGATGCGGTCGAGGCGGAGATCCGAAGAGCAGGTGGCAAGACCATATCGTATGAAGGGGGAAAGGACGAGGAAGCAGCAGCAATTAGCGAGTGCGATGTATTTGTCACAAGATTTCGTAGCGGAAAGGCCTATGTCCAGGTATGTCTTTCGCATCATCTTGCTCCCGCTATCCTAAGATTCCCAAGGCTGTAAGACAAAGTAAAACTATCGGAACTCTGCCGTGGGTGTTTCATGTGCATTCCATTGGCACTCTTTCGCCGCCTATGGACCAGCTCCTCTGGTATCCAGTACCTAAACGACCTATAGAGGGCTTCTCTGGACATGTGTGTCCTCCATCCCGTCTGTTCTCATATTGTCAAACTTGACCCCGTGTATTAGGAAATTACAGTGACAAATTATACGGGCGAATCGCGTGAATATATTAAAAAACTCATCATAGCCATGGGTGCCGTATTCACTCCCAGCATGTCTGGAAAGAACACTGTCCTTATTGCGGCATAGTGAGAATATTCCTGATTATATGCCAGTGGAATTGATCAGGCTTTGAGCAGCATATCGGGACAGAAGACCGAGAAAGCCGCGTCATGGTCTATCCCAATTGTTAACCATCTCTGGCTCGAGGACTGCTTTGTAAAGTGGCGAAACCTGACTGTTGCGCTTGAGAAGTATATTGTCTTTCCGCCTGGTGTGGATTTCTCTCGCCAACTTGGAGATCGTGGTGTCGGTCGTGCGGTGGAAGAAATTGGGGAAGACGATTTGGAATTCCTCGAGCAAGAAGTCGATGTGGAAGAGACAGTTGCATATGCGCCCCAAAGTGAAGTATCTGATGCACCAATTCAGAAGAAAACAAATGGTCCCAGCTATCCGCTGAGTACGCCTGGCAGTGCAAGAGATGCTCAAGAGGTCGAGGAGGTCATTCGTGCTGGTGGAGACGGAAATGCGCACATGCACGTAGAACCTGAAGATTTTCAGGTCGATGCGATTGATCCGGCGGCTGCGAAAGAGGACGAGGAGCCTATGGAGGACGAGGAGCCTCTTGTACCTTCTAGACCCACACCGACCCCGAGGCCTACTAAGAGCATCGTGGAACGTATACATGACAAAGGCGAGAGCACGGCCAAAACGAGGATTAAGCCACGACCCAAAGGCAAGACTGAAGTTTTGTACAAAGACCGTAGTGTAACCCCTGAAGTAGACACCTCAGAACGCAGGAGCGCTCAGCCGGGAATTAACTCTAAGAACAAACGGACACGCGCCAATACAAGCAATAGCACCAGCAGTAGTGATGATGAAGTCGAGATTGTGGAGACGAGTGCAAAGAAGGCAAGCAAAAAGCTTGTGAGACGGGTCGGGGAAAGGAGTGAGTCATGGATCATGGATGCGGTAGTGGTGACACCTTTGCAACTTAACAAGACCACGCAAAGGAGCGGCAATGAGCAGGAAGATGGGGGAGATGCTCCGTGGAAACCGGCGAGGGGTGTTCTGAAGATGTCGCCGAGTAAGAGAGTATTAAGCGACGAGGAATTGGAAAAGGAAGTGGCGAGGAAAAGGTCAAGGAAGAACGTGTTTATTGACGACGAGGTGGACGAGGCAGGCGCTCAGGAGTCTATCACCTTGGATGTGAAGAACGGGAAGAAGAGAACGCAGCCGCAGCCGGATGGAGAAGAGGAAGAAGAGTCACCAGCAAAAGCCAAAAGCCACAAGGCTGTAGTGGTGTTGTCGTCGACGTCGAGAAAGGGAAGAGGGAAAGAAAGGCATTCATCCTTGGAGTCGGAGGATGAAGACATGGCGGTGTCGACGTCTAGATCAAAGATTAAGCCAAAGGCGGCCGAAATAGAGCGCCCAAGGCCCAAGCCGATCAGCAAACTCAAGAAGATCGCTGGGACCCCAACATATGCAGAAGAACAATCTTCTTCATTTTCACGACCCACTAATTTCAAACCTCGAACACTGACTGCGAGGTCAACGAGGATATCTCCACCGCCTACATCAGGTGACGAAGGGGAACCTTCTACGTCAAAAAACACAAACGCTAGACCTCGAACTTCGACGACCAAATCCAAGCAGGCTCCTAGATTGATCCTATCAGATGAAGAAAAGCCTTCTCCAGTTAAACGGACCACAACTAAGCCCGGGCCTTCATCTTCAAAATCAGAGAAGATCTCAGCTCCCACGTCAGACGAAGATAGCGAACCTTTTCACTCCAAAAAGACCTTGACTAAATCGACGACTTCGGCTTCCAAGAAATCAAAGAAGGCCGCCACACCTCCAATTCCAGACGAAGACTCTGATTTAACCCCTCCACCAAGTTCTCCGGCTAAGGCAGCAAAGAAAACTGTTCAGAGCGCTCCTCAAAAGTTGAAGGGTAAGAGTAAAGCTGTTTCGACGGGCGAGAGCGAGGACGAGGATGAAATGCCACTACGTTCCGGTAGAAAATACACCACCAAGGTGATCGAACGTTCTGGACCTGCTGCTAATCCCATATCTTCCACTACCCCAAAGCGGACTGTCTCAGTCCTTCTGCCTGGACTATCGCTAAGCACCAAAAAGTCACCTCAGGGCAGGGATGCAGTCTCAAGTGGTATTTCTCGCTCAGATAGTATTCGAGTAGTTGCAGGTGAACGAGCTTCAACGAGCCGAACAGCCACAGTGTCCGGCTCAGCAACCAAGTCTAAACCGAAGAAGCCGGTGCCGGTACCAGCCCCGTCGAGGTCAATGTCTCTTCCTCAAGCCACGGATGATGACGAGGCACCTGTGATCAGCAGCGGGCGGACGAAGCGTGGAGCTGCAGCAAGGGCGTCGCAGAAGCTCCACGAGGAAATCATGCCGGATGTCTTGAACTTCCAGCAGGAGATGCGGAATGTCGGGAAGAGACGAAGTTTGGGAGCGATTTCTATGCCTGGTGGGAGTGATAGCGGTAACAAACAGCAATTGGTTGAGAGCTCAGATGAGGGAGATAATCACTCGAGAGATGCGAAACGTCAGCGTTTGTCTGCGTCCTATGTGAACAAAGGCAGGGCGCCAGCGGTCGAGGAGGGGGAGAAAAACGAACCTTCCAAACCTGGAAAGGGTAAATGGAAGAAGAAACCTGATGAAGGCGGAGAATGCGCAAGCAAAATCGTAAAGGTCAAAGTGACCAAGGCGGACGATGTGGACACTAGGTTTGAGCTTTTGAATCATTCCCGCATCTCTGTCTAACGCCTTTCATATGCAGCATCGATTCAAAATCCGGCGCAGTGCGCCTTTTGACGACTCAAGTTTCCCTGACAGATGATGTTGTCAAGGTATGTAGCTCAACCTTCTATCATTGTACATCGGACTTGATATCTTCATCTACGTTCAGGTATTAACTAGGCTTGGGGTCAAGATCACAGTCAAGCCCTCGGAGTGTACTCATTTACTCGCACCCCATCTCGTTCGGACAGAAAAGTTCCTTTGTGCGCTCGCGAGCGCCCCTTTCATCCTGACAGACAAGTGGGCAGTTGAGTCCGCTGCTGCTAGGAAGCTCCTCGGTAAGCGCTCAAGGTTGAACTGATCTTTCAGCTGAATGCATGCGTACCTCAGATGAGCGGAATTACCTATTGCGCGACAAGATTAACGAAAGAAAGTTTGATTTCGTGCTCGCTGATGCACTATTGCGAGCTAAGGAGCTCAGGGGCACACTTTTCTCTAAAATGGTGTTTTACATCACCCCAAAGGTACCTGTCGACATTAAACTGCTCAAGAATGTCGTGACTGCATGTGGCGGTCAGGTATTTGACTTCGCTATTTGCTGATTGTCTGATTTGCTGAGTATGCGGTTAGGTCAGCACGCAAATACCGACATCACGAATCATGAATGCCAATAACGATCGATACATTGTCTCGTGTCCAGAAGATGTCGCGATTTGGCGGCCGATTGCCTCAGCACATCCCATATATACCCATGAACTGATTTTGACGTCCGCTTTGAAACAGGAGATTGATTGGGACAACGGGAAATATAGAGTTCCTAGCTCACATTTATAATGATCTATAGGTCATCGTTATATACATTCCAATGTTCAGACCCTTGCGACAAAGTACCGTGAGTTACCGTGGAGAGACCGGGTTCGATCAGGAGAGCTGATACAGCTTGTCCCACTCCCGGTTTGTCATGTATTTCGGTCGCTGACGCGGCTAAGTGATTACACAGGGAGAGGCGTGGTGGGTAGAGTAAACTTTTTTATCCTACGTCGCACCAATCTAGAGGAAGGTTGTCGAGGTGAAAGTTCCCTGTGGAACTGGTTTCACTCGCACCTCCTCTCTAGGTGGGCCACGTGATTGCTGCGACCTCAGGCCTTCCTATTGGTTTCGTAAAAACTATCGTTTTGACTATAAATCATCGGGTCATGTTACTATGTTACTATTGTGACATCTACCTATGCTAATACATAGCTATGGTCGCATTGAAAAACACGCCACAGTAGACCTGAGACTACAAAGGGTAGTGGGGTAGCATCAAAACCCCGCAGGGAAAGCTTGCCACCACTACAAAAGAAATATACAAAGCTGTGCAGACAGTCACAGGTACGAGTACAGACAAGGGGGGGAGTAACTACAATCCTGCGTTTATAGCCACTAGACGCTGGACCTGACCCCATATACGGCCCACTAAGCAAATAGATGATAGATGCCATATTGAGGCAATGAAGCGGGTGTGTTGCCTGAGTTCAACTGTGGGAGGGTTTTTGTGACAGACCTCGGGGCTAAGTAGTTTCAACACATTTGGTACTTGGCCTGTATAATACGCGGATGAATGCAGCGGCCATACCAATAGATCATCACAAAATAGAGGCTTAGCTACTTGGGTGATCTTCAGCGCCATATCTTGTGTAATTGTCCCGCTCTCAACGAGCTCTGCACACTGATCAGTCATTCTTTTCTCCGCTCTGGTCGCTGACAACCTCAGTGAGGTGAAATGCGAGCACTTGACGAAGATATGGTGTTTGTCCTTGACTGCGCCCCCACACCCCAGATGGCACCTTCTGGACTCAAGTTTCCCCCTTGAGTGTAGATGATCAGCTGTTGGGAGCTGTCCAGATCAGGAGTATAATTGAACCACTGCCGAGTAGCATGCCATGGAGCATAGGTATGGGAATTCCAGTGGTACAGTGTGATCGTAAACAAGACGCCGTAGGCGCAGGCCTTGGGTGTATTCAAGTTTGCACGATAAATGCCTCGCCATCAGTTGGTCGACAAAACTCCTAACATTGGACTCAATCCAGCCGTCGGAGGGGGTATAAAAAATATATTGGTCCATGGTGAATGTCGGGTCAGGGCCGGTGGGGTATTGAGTGCGTCTTGAGCCCAGACTGCATGTCAATCCACAGAGTTATTCAAAGCAGCCGGCAGTGAGCTAGTCCCAGAATGGCCCTTTGTGTAGAGAATCTGTGTTTTGGTTCTCTTGAGGAGGTCAATGATCCAATGGTAGTAAGACCTGCCATTCATATGTCTGAGTTTTGCCTCCATATTCATTGATGTCCTGCTGTCTTTGATGAGTCTGACAAAGTTAAGGTGATCAGTATGGATCATTGCTTCATGATTATGAGGCTCAGATAGAATCAAACCCACTATCAGACCCATCTGTTCACCTTGAAGAATGGACAGATTGCGACCTGATAGTCTGAGCATGATTGTTTTCCTCCCAGTGACTGCTGCCGTGACTGATTTGTCATTGAGAATGCCTGCAGGCGGTGGGATGATAGATCCATCCATCCCCCACTGCTCGGTCCCGATAGCCTCTGGTGTTGGCGGGAGAGGGTCAATGGCAGCCAGGAACCTGATGTAATTCTTGGCATGTGATCTTCTTTGCTGTCTCGACATGAGGAGGTCTGGTTGGCCATTGTAGAGTATTCCTATCTTGGTGTTGGCAAATGCTTCATGCAATGAGTTCCAATTTCTGAGCTGCATGCCTGACCAGTTCCCATGGGGTATTGGACTGATGGAGAATGTGGTGAGATTTGCAGGGTTGGCCTCCCAAATGCCCATGTCTGCAAGTCGCAAATAGCCCATTGATCTCACAGACCGAAGAGCATGTCCATTCAGAAAGTCATTGGAGTTTGGGTGTAACTTGCTAAGTGCAAGTGCGTGCAAGATGGAACAATTCCCTGAAAGCAGGTGACTTTGGTCAGTTAACCTGAGAGACAATTTGAACTTAGCTGAATGTTCTTGAGCAATAATTCATGCAGATGGGATCGAGCCCAAGTATCTTGAGAATGAACAGTCCAGGCCGTGTCCGTCCAGCGGGTATCAACAGTTGTTCACCTGACAAGTCCAGTCGGCCAGAGTGATACAAGCCATTAGTTGATATGCAGGGATGTGGTGATTAAGATCCCATGCAAGACCATTGATTGCAATGCCTGCATCAATCTGTGAGATAGATGGAATATCAAAACCACCTAAATCAATCAGTAGTGTGGACACTCAAGAGGAAGGACAAAAAGGAAATCTTAATAATTCGTGAACCCATTGGATAATGCGCTGGTCAAGCGAGATTGTGTCAGACTGCAAGATTGGCTGTAGCGACAGTAGGGCGCGACATCGTGCAATTATGTTCTGAGTCACTAGTTTTCTAATGAGTGTATACAGAGTCTGCAGTGAGAAGCATAGAAAGACAAAGGAGTCGACAATATCACGTAGCTCTGCAAATCTTGTCCTGGGGTTGTCTGCTTGAGTGCAAAGGAAGCTAAACTTGTCCGCTGACACTGGAACCTTGTGTTCAGTGACAGTCCAGGAGTCAGTTCCTGGTGTTTTGGTAATTGACAGGAATGATAGCATAGGAGTGGCATCTGGACTATTCAAAACATGGGTGGAGGTCTTCTCCCATGATGTTAGCCAGCATAAACAAATTGAAAGCACTCCATTTCCAATGTGAACCTCCTCAGTGCTTGATGAGTATGTACAACTAAGAAACTATCATCCGTAGCTTCTGCCATGGAAACAGTCAAGGAAAGTGCATCATCTGGTAAGTGGGGATCACCTGCCATGTTAGTCCTGCTCCTGATCACCAGTGAGTCTGGGTCCTGTAGTGCAATGTCATCCAGATATCTGTGTCCAAGGCTAGTGGTGACTGTAGCCTTGAACGGGGACATGGGACCGCCTTGCTTAGTGACGCCATCCACAACAATTGGTTCGACTATACCAAACACTGTCCTTGGGAAGCATCTTACTGCCTGCTGAGCCTCCCTGTCCAGGTCAGAGATAGATGAAGGGAGACTATACACTGTACATGCATCATAGAATCCCTCAGGAGACACATAATTGAATCCTTTCATCTGGTCACGCTTGAGGAGGTAAAGGGTCTGCCTGTTTCACTTGCTCCATGTCTTGAGTCTGCTTAGGAAACTCATTAAATTGCGTGTTTGTACTCCTGGCTGGGTTGCGACCTGTGTCTGAGGGATGATTCCAAGGCGTGCAGCGTATGGTGAGAGTTTGTAGTTGAGCCATGTCATCGGTGAGTTAGCCAAAAAAATTTGAGATACTCAGGCCCCACCAATTAGAAAGATTGGTGTGCACTCCTCGCTTGTGGAAATATGTCAAATGAGTGTCCTTGAGGTTGCCAGGGAATTGAGCATTCAAAACTGAGTAGTTATGGAGATTGAGGACCAACTGTAAGGCACGATCAGAGAGATTCTTAATGCACCATTTCTCCCACCCATCAAGACCTGGGGACGGACGTGGGTTGCCTTTTTGTAGCATGGCCCAAAAGTCTGCCAGTGTCGCGGCTACAGGCCAGATGAAGGGGTCTTTTTCCACCCTGCTCTGGACCTCCAGAACTGATGGAGTGGTTAACCAGGATTTGGGTTTGTCAGGAGGGGGCGTGCATTTATATAGTTTCATAAAGTAATTCCTCGTTAGTTCAATAACACTGGCCAGATCAGTTACCAAGATGTCTGAATTCATCGAGGAGATAAGAGCTGTGAGTAGCAGAACAAAAGCTGCCAACCCATTTAACAGCTTTTTGGAGGATCCACCAGCAAGGACGCCTGCAATCCATCCTCGATCGTATTGCTGTGCCCAATTCTGAATTTCTGCTTTCTTGGCAGCAAATAAATCACAGTGGTAACCACGCTTGACACTCACCAAGTATTCAGACAGAGACATCACCGGCTTGGGATCCAACCTCCCATACTCCAACCAGAGTGAATCGAACATCCGATAGGATCCAAGAGAGAAGGAGCGATCATCACCTCTAGCAATTGAAATAGCTCCACCAATGTTCCGAATCTTGGACACAATCTCATGAATCAAGGGAGATGTGATTTCCGTCTCCTTGTGGTGGTAGGGTTTGCCTCTTCCGAAGACACTGGTTGCCGATTGTTCAATAAATGCTGTAAGCATCAAGTAGCGTTTAGTGTAACCAGCGTCGTCCATGATTTCGCCTTCAAAGTTGGGTAGGTCCGCCTCAATGAGTCGGTCGACAGCATCAGCGAATAGTTTGAACTTGTACTTGTCCTCCGATGTAGCGTCACGCATGTCAATCAGAAGGGCGCAAAAAAAAGAACAAGGGCACATGGTGTAGCTGGTTATCACGCTCGCTTTGCATGATAAGTTGCGAGTGGTCTCCGGTTCGATTCCGGATGTGTCCATTTTAGATTAGTTGACTGCCTGTCTAATTTTTCCTTTTATTTTCGGCTTCTTTCTTTAATTTGGCTATTTATGGTCTGTCTCCTCGATTTCCTTTCCTACTTTACTTTCTGTTTGTTGAAAGATTTATCCTAAATTTAGGACAATGCTGCTTATATAGCACTTTCTGGAAACGTTGTTGAAACTAAGATAAACCGGGCGATGAACCACACCCACCAAAATATTGAACGGGAACCACTCCTAACGCCTAGAAATCCCAAGCTTCGAGGAACGTTCCAACTTCACTCTGACGGACACTCGTACAGCTACTCGTATGGACCTAAGGGAGTCGTGGGGCTCTTGCACAACTATTACGCCTTTCTCTGCGCGTTTTTCGCGTCTCTTGGGGGCTTGACTTTTGGTTATGATCAGGGTGTGGTTCGTGCAGGAATACATTGCGTCCTCCCCTCCTTCTCGGCTGACTTTGTCAAGATTGCTAACGTTCTAGTTATGGATGACTTTGTGCAACGATGGCCAATTACACCCCTACAGAAAGGGAGTATGAGTAGGTCTTCCTCTTTATGAACCCTTCAGTCCACTTATGGCATATACTACAGCTGCCATACTGGAGCTCGGTGCTCTACTCGGAGCCCTTGGCGCGGGGACTCTTGCAGACCGATATTCTCGTCGACATTCGATATTTGTGGCCTGCAGTATGAGTCTTTTCTTTCTTGACTCTCACCATCGTTTGACGGGCATTTTGTCTAGTTGTGTTCTGCATAGGATCCGGGTTCCAGTGCAGTGCGCAGTCTCTGAGCCACCTTTTTATCGGACGCGGGGTTGGCGGAGTTGGCGTTGGGGCACTTAGGTACATCTTCAGTCCTCAACATGTATTGCTTCTGGCTCATTGGGCTATTTAGTATGTTGTCTCCGTTGTACATGGCTGAAATCAGTCCACCTGAGGTCCGGGGGTCCCTTATGGCGTTAGAACAATTTTCCATTGTACTTGGCGTCGTATTTGGTTTCTGGACAGGCTTTCTAACTCGTTCCGGTGCGTCATACCTCTCTTCGCGACAAGCCGAGACAGCTTACCCTTTCGCCAGTCCCATCATCAGCTTCATGGCGAATACCACTCGGGTTACAACTCATACCAGGTGCTATTTTAGGCCTTGGATGCTTCTTCTTACCGTCATCACCAAGATTGTTGGTTCTTCATGGCCGATATGAGGATGCGATGGCGAGTCTAGCACGACTGCGCTTACGATCACCAGAAGAAGCTCATAATGACCCGTTGTTGCAGGTTTGTGTCCTTTTTGTCTGAACTTGTGTATTTCATTGAAAATACCTTGAGATTGAACTACTCGAGATGCAAGTTGAAACTCGATTAATTCAACGTGCCCTTAATGATGATGATGACGACAACGACGGCGGACTTCAGTCCTGGAACATTGAATCAGAATTGAAGGTTTGGAAACGGCTTCTGCAAAGGAAGTACAGAGATAGAACTTGGATCGGTGTGCTTATGATGGTATTTCAGCGTGAAGTCCATCCAACCATTTGCCCAAAGTCCATTTCATCTAATTCTATGACTCAGAGTGGAGTGGAATTAATGCTCTCCTTTATTACGGCCCCACTATTGCTCAAAGTATCGGGCTTCGGGGCGATAGAGTGACTCTGTTAGTATCAGGTGGTATTGGGATTGTCCAGTTCCTAGCTGTCATCCCTGCCATTCTTTTCATCGATCGCACCGGTAAATTGGTATAATGTCAGACATATCGCATTACCTAACGACTGGTATCAGGTAGGAAGCCACTCCTTCGAAGCGGGAGTGCCTTGATGTCCCTCTCCCATGTTACCATCGCATTGCTGGTATGTCAAAATGTCCAGTCATGTTACTACTGACTCAGTTGAGTCAGGTCAACCTATTTGAGTCTGATTGGTCGGCACATTCATCAGCGGCCTGGGCAGCAGTTTGGTACGTTCTTGTCAGTAATATCTGATGTTACCAAAGATGAATGCTTGGTTAGTGGAATATATACCTTCACAGCCGCCTATGGAGTATCTTTCGGACCTATTGGTTGGGTTCTTCCTAGTGAGGTTTTCCCTCTTTCTCTGAGGAGCAAGGGCGTTGCACTCTCAACAGCCTCTAACTGGTTTAACAACTGTATGTTGTCCTCTCTTTCAACCCAAGATGTCTTGAACGTTTTCGTCAGTTTTAATTGGACTGCTTTCACCACTCCTCATGGACTATTCTGCAGCGTAAGTGTGGATTTGTTCTTCCATGTCAAATACTGACAATTTGATACCCAGTGGCACCTTCATGGTTTTCGCAGTCGCTTGCTCACTCGCATACTTCTGGGCAACTTACTTCATTCCGGAAACAGCGAATGTTTCCCTTGAAGAGGTGGATGCTATTTTTGCGTCGTCCGCTGAAAGGGAGGATGCCCAGTTGAGGGAACAGGTAAACTCCTTGATTTCTCAATCCTTCAAGTCGTTGCTCATTCAACTTTCATTGGGTAAAGATTGAAGAAGATCTAGGACTTCGTAATCTTGTCAGGGAATTGGGAGCTAATTTATAACTAGGTTTTGGGTGATGCCTTTATCTCGTATTTGCACGAGTGGTATAAAATGAGTCATCCACTGAAACAATTATATATATATGCTTCGCACTTCCAGATGAGCCTGAAAGTCAGGATTTGACCTCGTCAGCCAAAAATAAACCTCGATGTACAGGGAAATAGTATTCTGATGCTACAGATAAATCATACAATATACAAGCGCTATGGAGTCTAAGTTAAAGTAGTAATTATATATAAGTGTCCTATAATAATAGAAAGTCTCATTGGTCGGAAATTACAGTGCAACAACGGTCCAACCATCCTCTCCCATTCCAAAATCTCTCGCACTCGAGATCTTCGCACCGACTTCACCCATGACAGAAGTAGGGTCAAACATGGTAATGGGCTTTGGAAGAGCACGTCTTCGCTGTGGTTTGTCGAAGCCGGGCCCGAGATGACCCATAAACTCCAGAGCTTGTACCTTTGCAGGTAGCTCGCTGAAAGGCAATTGGAAAGTTACGCCTCGCCGTTCCCGAAGGGACACGCCATTGTATGAGTAGTTACATGAAGAGGAGAGGGTAGAAAGGGTAGATGATGTAGATTCAATCGATGCAGAACGTTTGTGTGATGACGAGGGTGTCGACGTGCGTGTAGGAGCAGTATAAGTAGCTCCAAGGATGAGCGGCATTCTGTTCATAGCTTCGGTTGAAGGCTGAATATGGGTTCAAATCGTGTGATGCGTTGCAAGTCGTAGGGAATTTAGATAGTGGATTAGAACGGGATATATGATGAGGCCAGGTCAACCGAGGCAGTAATCAGGTGGATTGAAGTTGTCAATCATCATCTAAGGTCGTTATATAGGCTCTGAAGCTTGAAGCGGTACTATATGTGAAACTGCGCCGGCGTATTGTATTTTTTGAAAGCTGAGACGCAGCCTTCATGAGCCTTATTGTGGCCTTGACAACAGGACAACCCGCATCAATCCAGGCGACTGGTCTAACAGTTACCTGTCGTATTGCAGAGCAAGTTTTTCACAGCAGCACTGCCTTTCTCTGCAACTCTGGAGTTTTCCGTGAGAAAATGCCGTCAAAGCGTAGTCTCCCAGCAGACTCAGAAGATGGGAACAGATTGTAACAATCCTTCGCATAGCACAAACGCACTCGCGTGGCCGTAAGAATCTGTAGTCCACATGGTGGCAAAGGCAGTGAACACGGCCTCATGCTGCACAACAAAATCAAGATTGTTACCGAATGTGCATTATGGTTCTGATTGGTATATTTCGAGACAAAAAGTTAATAATACCATCAAAGGCATTCTGATCGCAAGTAATTGAGACCAATCTTGTCCTCATCTGAACAAAGATGAATTCCATAAAGACAGAAGTGATCTTCTTTAATTTGCACTCAAAGGCTTGGTCGACCGAATTCATCTCAAAAGAATTTCATTCGAGATGAACTGACTTGTCCAAATATATAAAGATAAGAGATATTGACTTCATACAATAAGACTTTCAGGTGGTCCAAGATAACTTGGAATCAAAGCACCAGTGTCTAAGTAAAATATGAATATTAACGACAACAAGTCAAGTATCTATGGACTCACTTATCACAATCTTTTCGACTACGACCGCAGGTTCAATCATTGAAATCTAAAGTCCATTAAGGTTACAGTTCTTTGGATGATTTGATCCATACCTTTAACGTGTGCGGTCCAGGCGTAACTCCGGTAGCACTTGCAACAGCACTAATGATGTTGTTTGCTGCAAACCCATCATTGCCACCCCATGCCGCTGGGAAACCACCAGGCACAGCTGGAGGGAAGAAATACAGAGCTTGGGGAGTTTGCGAGTCAAGTTGTACAGCAAATCCTATGGGACGATCCTTTTCGCCGGCGTTGAAGGATGGATTGACATATGTGGTTATTATCAATTTTCCACTCCCGTTCATGGAATTGAAATTATAGAAGTCGTACTCCCTGAAAGTTTTACTCGGTAACAAAGATTACTTCCTTCCTTTTAGGACTTACACACTGGGGCCTGCACCCGCCGTATAATTTGCCTCATTGTTTCCAAGATGTGGCCATGGGGTGATGGCTGAGAGAGTGCGGCCATAGCGCGGAAGTACTTTCCACGAAACACCAGAAACACTTGTATTGCGAGTTGTATGGGCAGCCTCAATCGAGATGACACCTGCTCCTTCGACGAACCCTTCCAATTTCGTCAGCTAAATGCTTGAAGAATATATCGAAAGTGGTACCTTTGAAGGTTGATGGCAACGTATTCTTTGTGGCCATAAAGGTCACGGGGACAGAGAGCGGCTGCTGGTTCAAAGCTGTGGCTTTAAATGTCAGAGTAGCCGAGGACGTTCCAGCTGGTATCTGAGACCAGTCTTTCACACTCGCGAAGACGCGCGTTTCCGGTGCGGAAGGAGATACAGAACCTTCCGTCTGAGAGAGTTTGACCCATGTTGCGTTGCTGGTTACAGTGAAGGTGAACGGGCTTGGACCACCGGAGCCGACGTCAATGTAACGGGTGCCGAAAGTGTCAAAGTTATCCAACGTCACAGTCGGCGGTGGGCAATTGTAGCCCATGCCGCATTGATTTGGATTATCTCCGGGCCTGTGGAGACGAATAAACGATTGCTCTGGTTTGGCAAAGTATAATTTGTAGCGTGACTTACCACGCTCCAAGCGTGCCTTCAGGCGCTATGCGCATGACCCCAGCGAGGACTTGTTTTTTGGGTGAAACGCGTGTGACGGGGGGCATGCTATGAGTCAAGGGATCGACAAGGTGATCCAACACAAAGAACAGATCACTTACGTGTTTGCCATTGGCTGCTGCCAGTAGTAGTATCCGACATCTATATTCATCAACTAGGGGTATTGACTGAGAAAGTGAATGGTATCTTACGAGTTTGATCCATCATGCTAAAGTAATAGATAACGCTTGACTCATTGCTGGAAGGAAGATACAAAGAATGCTCACTGGTCCCATTTTCCTAAACGCACTTGTCGTTAATTTCGCTCTCCAAGGGAATTACAACTTACCATCAAGTATGGTATGATATTGTTGCTCGATGTTGTAGTCCTCGTCGAAAAATGTCTCAACATTGTCAGCAAGGCCATTAGCGCTAAGCTGTAAACTTAGTGTCACTGAGAGTTCGACGCCAAGAGCTTTCAATTCACCCTAGCTTGAGAAGCCCTCATATTGTTCTGACCGGCGGCAATGAGCTGAAAGCAGACCATTTAATCAACTCCAGCACCTCTTCTTAAGGCAGGGTATATTACCATGTTCGCCAAGTTAGCGCTCGCAATAACCGGATGATGAACGAGCTGGAAGAACGCTGGCTTGAAATCGGCAGAAAGGTTATTGTAAACGTTGGTAGACGCGTTCTTTAATGTTTCCCATGCGTCAAGAACATGTTCAGCTCTGACAATATCCGTTATCAGATGATGGATCTCAAGATATAATATTGTTACTCACTCTCGGTAGGAGATCAAACTGAAAGTAGTTGAATTAAGCAACTCCGGCTTCCTTCGTGAATTGAACCGCGTCAGGTTACCAACAATGTCCGTCACCGTCGCAGCGACAGGTGGTGACACTTGAAACTCGCGTTGAGCCCAGCTGGAGATGAAAGAGTCTAGATTATCAGGGTTCCAACGGGTCGCATCCCAACCTAAGTTAGTAAAGAACTCGATTTCCCGCTCGTAAGGCTTCATATCGCCAACGTTAAGGATCCAGATACGCGTGGCTTCACGTTCGACGGCAAGGGACATCTGCTCGTAAATCTAATAATGGTCTTAACAATGCTATCTCGCGACACGCTAAGGTGGCAAAGCAATACTTTGGGGATCTGACTGGACTAGAAGAAATAAATTCAAATTATGAACATAAAAGGGGAATCACGATGGGGTCCTCGACTGACCGTTATCCACTTGTAATCCCTGGGTGGCCCGACCTAGTACTGATTGTAGATCTGGATAAATCATTGCCGAGATCGCGACTTACGAAGTCAACCTGACCACGCGATTATATACAACCCATTAGAAACGTGAATCCACATACATGATAGTAGATACCAGCTCCGCCGGTCCTGTTACGTTCTGACTGAGTTGGGTAGCGGCGGACATTACCCCAGCTAAACAATGTTTATGAGTCTGAATGATCATTGAAGACATTGAATAGCAAGTCGCGTTGCCTACTTATCGTCTGTCCAAAGGAGGGTCACGTAATCGGGCACTTGAAGACCATCATCGTAGTAACCCTCAACCTCTTGATCTACCGCCCATCCTGTCAGGATAAGCACTACGTCAATTACTGATGGAACTCACAAAGACACCAGAGTTGAGGGACCGATGCAATATCCTTGTCCATAACACTCGTAATAATCTCCTTTTGAGTGTTGACAATGTTTTGCAGTAGATCTATATTTTCAGTTTCAGAGAGTGGCACTTGTTGGCCAAAATTAATTAAAGATTTAGTCATGAGATGAATATGCACGAACTGTCTCCAAAACCTCTCATGCCGATGCTAATGATAGACTCATATGGCTTAGCACGTTCGACGCCTTCTCTCCAGTACGCATTGATGTTGTCCGCATTAGTTTCGTAGTCCCACGTGCCATTGCCCTCGTAGCTGAATTCATTAGGTGTCGAGCGCATCATAGGTTCTTGATGGCTAGGAGTCGAGATAAAGTTATAAAATTGGGCGAACCGTGCCGAGCACGAGGGACTGACCTAGTACCCATGACCACACCGAAATAGTCGGCAAGAAACTGGTTCTGACTATCATCAACAGCGAACATACTACATTCCAGATCAGTTAAAGAACCGAGTCATTTCAAGAAACAATTTCCTACCCTGCCCACATCGCTACACACGCAGTTAGCGGTAGATCTCTCCCATGACTGGATGTGCACATACCTGGCCAAAGATAGTTTGCTTTAAGCCGCAGAATCAGCTCGAACCTACAGTCGGTGGCATGAACATAACCGAATATTAGTCGTGTATCAAATTGAAACTTACAATTTGGCATAGAAGTAATGATTAAAAGGCGCTCCAAAAGGACTCAAATCCGCAGCGGTACCATTCGTAAACTTCTCCACAGCCCAATTGGTCAAAGCGGGCTGTTCGTCGTTCAAGAAGATGCCGCGATATTTAACAGTTGGAGAACCATGTGAACATCCCGTGGAAACCACAAACAGTTCGGAGTGTGTTGTAATTGGAACATCTGCCCACCTGTTTTCAAAGCAGCTATTTTTATTGTTTTGTGGAGATGACAAGGTTCATACCAGTACCACGGGGAGACACCTTGGGAGAGAAATTGTCAACGAAGGTAACGAAGAGTGGATGATTGAAGTCTACCAATCTGTTCTGAATGGTCATAAAGTGCAAAGATCGTTCCTCGCTTATCCGCCCCAATAACTACATACGCATTATCAATTCCAGGCAAGGGATTCTTGACCTCGAGCGACATGAATGCCTCCCATTTACTTTGAATTGACGAAACATCCAAATTGGTCGTGTTGACAATTTGAGTGATTAAAGACGATTTTCCGAGAGTTCCAACAATTATTGGAGTGGACGTAGCGTTCTGTTCCTTCGCTGGAAGCGACACTGTGGCATTAGACGCCGTAACATTCGACAGGGTTGGTAGTATTCCGGTCACTCTTTGAATGTCAGCCGCAAAATCTGCAGCAGCGCGCTGAACGCCGGGCCACTCGTCAGCAGAGAGGAGGATTGGAGCGGCGGCACCGTTAGTGACGACTGGAATGACTGAAGATGAGGGCTGGAAGACAACACAGGTATCTTGACCAATGCCATGGACACCGACGAGTAGGAGTCCTACAAGGACCAGAAAGCGAAGCATCACTTCTCCTGGACGCTAGAATCTTTTCGACTTCCCCACTTTATACAGACGAAGAGGGAACAATATCGGAACGGACTTAGGGTGCCTGACCTGTCGTCTCGTGGGGTGTGGTTGGCATAATACTGGGGAGGGGAGATCTGAAGCATCTTGATGATTCTGCCGACTCGAGGGCCGAAGGTTGTCCATTACTGGCGGACCGGGGGAAGAAAGCGTATGATTTGTAATATAGAAGACGACGTGGAATTTGCGTTAATAATGTCGCATCGATGGGAAAGTGGAAAAAAGTATATCATACTATATGTACCTGAAGAAAGAACACGTGAATCAAAGTTTTCTCTGTCATAAACAGTAAGTATAGTTGCTGAGATGGTGGATCGCACAAGGAGCCACATGACTTCGTGTCTGAGGACCGGAAATTCCAACGACGGAATGGCTCAAGTCGGCTTCATTCCAGAATAGTATACAATATTCCACAGATCATTCAAAATATACGTAGAAGGCTCTGAGAAAAGATGTTTCAGTAGGGAACAACTCATTTGCGAGTCAACGAATTTGGATGTCGTAAAATGGTATATGCAGTCTTTCCATGGACCACTCAAAACATGGACAACTTCAGGAAAAGATTTTTCAGCGGTGGATAGGTACAGCCCAAAGATAAGGAAATATCTACCCATATGATGATGAAGGCCGAAAATGGCGTCTCGTATTCACTCCCTCAAGTCCCGATTTCTTTGTCCTTGATAGCCCTGGAGTGATTAATTTTAGCATCACAAAATCAGATCAATTGATGTCTGTTTGTGGGGAATAGAACCAGAAGATTCAACTCGGAAATATATCCACTCAAATAACATAGACCACCGCGGACGAACAAGCTGTAGGCCCCTTACTACTTCAGCAATCTGATTTGGAGGGCCAGACATTCAACCAGGATTCTGGGTCCTAGTATTTTCTCTTCGATCCACAGAGACACAGGTACTTTTTTTTCATTGTTTCTGGTGGTATGACCGTGCCGTTTTTCGTGCATCTAACCCTTTTCAAGGTATGTCACCCATTCAGGGTAACTCGTGCGCGGCTGTTCTTTCGTGAGTCAACACTCAGTGATCAGAAAGTTATGGGATGATACACAGTGCGATCGCTTCGAAGTATTCGAGAAACTAGAATGCCATAACCAATAGAGAGGCCCAGCTGACTTGATCTATTTAAAACCTCTTTAAGCAAGTTCAGTGCTTGACCAATCTTTTCAACGGGTAGTTCGAACAGAAATCGCGCGTGCGTGCAAATAAGCATCGATGTCGAAGAAGATAAGTGATATGCATCGTGGGGCATATTTGACCACCACATGACACAGGGTTGGTACAGCCGAAAAAATGCAAAGGGATGAAAGACGTTGAGCAAAACTGGGTGATGATCGAAAGGATCTTTATACTCGGAAAATGCCGAAGGGCATGCGGAGTATGAATGGTACTGCTTTGGAGCTGAACTTCGAATGTCCCGGAGGTCGAGAGAATGAATGTGAGTTCTGTCGAAACGAATCCACCCTAATATTTGCTGATATCGGCACAGAACCTCCTAAGAACGCTGACAGAGAGCCAGGTCAAGTCAGCGTATCCCGATGCCGACCTAAGGCTCCTTCTGACGACCGTCAAGGAAAGCCGGGTAAGTGTTCGTACTTCCTCCCGTGATTTGAGCTCTAAATTCTCCATAATAGCGACAGAGTCATGATATCAAAGTGTTTGCGTCAGACCCCTTCTTTGACTCACTCGAAAACCTTTTGCACGATCTGAAGGCTGTCACGATCGTGCGTTTGCTCTGATCTATCGAGTCTTGACGCGTTGATTGACCATGTGCTTAGGATAATCACGACGCGGAAGCTTTCTTGAAACCCGTGTCGAAATCTGAAGCGCCGGACTACTATGAAGGTATGTCACTTTATGGGCGGCTGTGTCGCGTTTTTCACAATGAGGATAGTTATTGCGAATCCTATGGACTTCTCCACCATGCTAAAGAAGGTCAAGGCGAGACAATATAAATCGAAGCGCGAGTTTAAGGATGACTTGGACCTCATATGGTCCAATTGCTTTACGTATAATGCGGCAGAGGTGCGTGGTTGAGCCTACATACTCATCACACAACTTCTTCACACCCATTCAGAACCATCCTCTGCGGCCTTGCGTAAAGCGCTTGGAACTCAAAGCTGACCGTCTCCTGAAGTACATAACTGATAGAAAAGACCGTGCTGACCCGCCTATCCCTTCTGACATCACAGCCGCTCATATTGCTCGCCCGAAGATAAACGGAAACGGAGTTCTCAACGGTCGACTACATGGTCACCAACGCTCTCCGTCGATATCTACACTCTCCAAGTCCTCTACTCCGACTATTAAAGCATCTCCCTCACTGTCCGTTAAACCCTTACTTCGTCGAGATGCTCCGTTTCCCGATACCCCAGCCATCACGCGTACACCAGCGGGCATGACGTTGTTCATGAACATAGATCGTGCTGTATCTACGCATAATGCTGGTTATACGTCTGAAGATACCCCGTCAGTCTTGGAAAAGCTTCAAGAACTAGCAGGTCTCATTGAGCTTCCACCGTCGCCCAACTCACGATCACCAACGCCGGAGAATGTCATGGACAGCGATGTAGGTGACAAACGCAAACTGTACGTAGTCTATTTCCCTTGTCGTATTCGCCGTGTGGAGCTTACCTCCCCAATAGAAATGGCTTTACAGATCACCGACCACGAAAGCGCACTCGCTTCAGTTCTCAATATGCCACGCCTCTCGTTTTCGATAAAGATGACGCATCCGAGCTCTGGTGGAACGCTGTTCAATCTGACGCCCTCCTTGCGAACGGCCTTCCTCAAATCCCATTACCCTCTTCATCTTCATCCTCAACCTCAGCACCGACCTCTTCCTCTACTTCTTTGGCCACCCCTCGTAAACCCAAGTTTAAACGGCGAAAGAAACGACCCGTAGAAAGCCCACCACCGAAGTCACTGCTTACTCTGATGAATAACAATATCAAGACGATGAAGCGACTACGGCACACTCATGCCAAGTTCGCCGCGTTGAATGCGAATAATCCCTCAAATGGAGAGGATACAGAAGGCGGAGGGGATGGTGCACCGTACAGTGCGAGTGGTCCGGTACTACCAGTGGTGGTGGTGGGTGGCGACGACGACGGGATTGAAGCTGTGGACGATAAGGTGGACGAGCGTCCGTGGCGTGCGACCATTAAGGGGAAGCGGAAAGTGCGTGGGATTGAGATTGGGGAAGAGGCGGCGACGGATTGTATGAAGTGGATGGGAAGGAAGGTGTTGGAACATGCTGGGTTCCAAGGTGCGTTGTTGTGTTATAAGATTGTGGCAGTCTGGGCTCAAGAGATGTTCGTTGGTAGGGACGTCGCAGGTTACTTTGGATGTGCTATCTGGTGTGGCTTCGGATTTCTTGCTCAACGTGGGTCGAACAATCAGGTTCTTGTCCGACAAGTATGGGGCGACGATGACGCCTGAGGTCAGAATTTCGCACCCGAATATTAGATTGTTTCTGAAGGTTTTTTACAGGAAATCATTCTTCATACTTTGTTTGAGAGTGGGATATCCAAGGTACAAGAACTCGAACGCTACGTATCTGATGATGTGGAGCGATACGGCGCACGTCTGGCAGGGTTGGAGGAGAAGCTTATCGCTGCCTATCGTGAATCAGTTAGTCGTTTTTTGAACAATATGTGTTGTTGACATAACTTACGTTCTAGACCGCTGGTGAAATTTTGGAGGATGAGGGCCTTTTCGAGGAAGAGGATGAAGAGGAAGCTGGAGTACTTGCTATGTGTGTAGTATCCCTTTTTCCTCTCTTTTGTACTGATTTGATTATCTGTAGCGGTGACTTTGCTGATGCTCTCGGGGAAGACTATCTCGGTCTTCGTGAGCTCGGTATCGCGGCTGAGTTTGGCTTGTCCAACCTCAGTATACCGAAAAAGCTCCTCAGGAGAAAGAAATTGCAGAAACCCTCAGCTGCGTACGTATCATTCTATTCTCACCATTCTATATCTGACCGTAACATTGCAGTGCCAAACCCACTGAACCTCCGCCTCCCTACCCTCCGCCTCCGCCCTTTCATCCTCTCACCGTCACGAAGGTTGAAGACCAGATCGGTCTTCTCAAACCTTACTACCAAGCGCGTTTCAACCAGCTGGCACTATCCTTGCTTCCCCCATCCGTTCCAACCACACTACCAGGTCCACCAGTTCTGCCAGGCCCTCCGACATCGAATCCTCCACCTTCAATACCGGCTTATGGTCAAACCCCCAAACCTCCAGTCAACCCGACCTCAGAATCAACCCCTTCCGCACCGCTTGTCCCACCTCCAGTTCCTACCCCAATACCACCATCAGTTCCACCCGAGAAATTGGTGCTACTTGACGATTCACCAAATCCCGTAAACGTAAAGATGGGTCCTCTGGGTCAGATAGTCCGAGGTGGGCCATCAGGTGGCACTGCAAAGAAGAAGAAAGCGGGTGGTGCAGGACCTGGAGGGATGGGTACGGAAGTTGGGACACCAACGCCAAAGAAGAAGAAGACGGGGATGGTGGGTGTGGGAACAGGGAACGGTAGAAAGAAGAAAGGAGAGGAAGGTGCGACTCCAGCTACATCAGGTCCGATACAATCGCACGTGCCGCAACCGCAAGCAGGCTCGCAGCTTCAGTCCGGATTGGCCCCGGCGGTATCGATGCCCATGTCGTATTTGGGTCCGCCGCCTGTAGCCGCCTATACGATGCCTCTGCACATGCAGCTTCAGCCACCTGTCATGGGGCAGTGAGGACGTTAATGTGTTAACACATGACGATGACTCGAATCACCGCGTACATCGGTTGAGATCCTCGAGTTCCGGGGTCTCGTCTTTATGCTTTATTCTTGGGCTGAGTTGTCGCCCCTAGTATTCTTCTAGTGGATTGCATTTGTATCAACAACATATCATCTTACGTTGCATACCCATCATCATATGTACCCAGAAGGCGTGACGCCTGTAAGTGCCCATTTTCAGGTCGCGAAATGTCGCACCTGTGGCGGTGCGGTCTCACACAGGGGACCTCTCTTTTTGGCGCCGTGGATATAAATTCCTTGTACTTGAACCACCAAGTTCTATCTTATCTCTCCCCATATTCTCTAGCAACACAAGCATAACATGAGTCACGGATACGGCGCTCCTCCTCCCCCTGGAGGCGTACGTTCATGGCTTTGATTTGGCTGATCATTATACTGATAACGACCAGTACGGCACACCCCCGCCCCCACACGGTTTTGGCGCCCCCCAAGTAAGTTTTGCTTCATCGCTCCAAACTTATCTATGAGCACGAGCTCCCTTGGTCGACGCGGATGACGATGATTCTGATGTGATTACTCAGGGTGGATATGGTGGTCCGATGGGATTCGCGGCTCCTCCCGGACCTCATGGACCCCCTCCTGGAGCAGACCCACAGTACGTTAAACTTCTGTGTTGATTGAGGTTGATAACGGAGAGCTTATTTTCTACCTTCGTTGTGGTGCAGGCTGTGGAATTGGTTCACTGCTGTTGATATAGACAGATCGGGCCACATTACGGCGACTGAGTTGTGTGAGTGGGATTTCAATGATTCGTGAGAAAGGAAGGATTGAAGATCGGTTGCTTTAGCTCAAGCGCTCGTCAATGGAGATTGGACTGGTGCGTAGGCTTTCGGTCGTATGAGGTTTAGTCTTCATCGTTGATACAGCTTTTGATCTGGACACTGTCAAGCTTTTGTTGTCCATCTTTGTATGTGGTCCTTATCCAGCCTGTCTGGTGATATACTGATGTCCCTTGCAGGACACTGATCGCAGCGGCACAATTGGTTTTAACGAGGTATGTCGAGGAGATCTTGCGGCTGATTTGACGTCATAACCTTTAATCAGTTCAGTGGCCTGTGGAAATACATCAAGGTAAGGGTGAATCTTTGTGCATGATGAGCAATATCTCATACTGTTCGTATCAGGACTGGCAGAACGTCTTCAGACACTTTGATCGAGATCGTTCCGGATCTATCGACAACAACGAGTTGCGCGATGCTTTGGGCCAATTCGGGTAAGATCAGCCATGCGATCAGTCCTTCCGTTCACTAATTGGCCCAAAGGTACCGTTTGAGCCCTCCTCTGCTCGATCTTCTTCAAAAGAAATATGGTGAGTTCACGCTGGTTCTTGAGGCTTTGCAACTTGGCTCACCCTCTACCCCACCTGGGGTAGATGTTAAAGCTTCAGCATCCACAGGATACCAGGCACATGCCCCAGGCATATCGTTCGACCGTTTTATCCGTGCTTGTGTCGTTGTGAAACAACTTAGCGAAGCATTTGGCAGACTCGACGCCGACCGCGATGGGTGGATTCAGATCAACTATGATCAGTTCATGGACACAGTCCTCAGACTTCCTTGATTTCTTCTGAATTTTGTTATGTCGAGTCACTCCTATCGCTATTCAATGATCTTTCTCCTTCTGTCATGAGTGATGGATCCTGAGTCATACAAGTCACTTGTCATGGGCACATGGTGTAGTTGGTTATCACGCCCGCTTAGCATGCGGGCGGTCCCCGGTTCAATTCCGGGTGTGTCCAATTCTATTTTGGTCGCGGCCACTTAAGTGGTTCCTGAGGCCTGATTAATGATTCTCAAAGCTCCTCTACCGAATACTGCCGCACAATTTTGGAAATGCTCATTGCTTCAAGTACCTCGTCAGCACAAGACATTCCTGTCCTCATTCTCGCGTCCAGCGACGCGAATGGCTTGGTTCATTCACGTAAAATCGTAGCGCGACCCCCTCACTATCACGTATGTTTCCACTTATGGCTCGAGTCTTCTCCTTCCTGGCTCGAGCTGACTTGTAAATGATCCCAATTAGGATCTTGTCGTCACAGCACGTAAAGTCTTTCATTTAGAAGACGACGCGGCTCTGGTGTTTGGCACGTCGACTCTCGACGTTTGTCGTGGAGCTTGGATTGAGATTGATGAAAGCGCATATGAGCCGCTTCTTAAATACTTGGATGAAGTTATCATCAGGCCCAGTGCACCTCACAACGATGTAGATGGGGATGACATTGGTACGTTCATGTTCTTCCTACTCTGACGCTCCCCATCTTGAACAGTCTGTTTTATTTATGCGTGTAATTGGAATAGACAAGGGTTCTACGCGTGAGTCTAACCCCCTTGTAGACGCTGACCCGATTTTTGAAAGCTTTTGGTCCTCCCATGTCAGCAAGGCGCCGACCTGATACGTCAATATCAATCGTGTCTGGAAGCAATCCCTTTACTCCCGAGGCAAGTATGAGAGTCGAATCTACAATGACAACCAAACCGTCTTCCTCTCCATTTCATCTGAAATCCAAAATCACACCCAACCTTGAACCAGCGGCGCCTAAATCCACTGATTCTCGTCTTCTAATCCAGCTCGACGCAATGTCCAAACAGAGATCAAACCCATTATCTAATTCTCGTCAGCGCAAGCCCGAACCTCAGTATGAATCCGGGCGTGAACTTCGCGCTGCTGAGCTAGAGGTTGAGGAAAAACCGAAGTCCAAATTCAGACCGGCATCTGCTCTTCGTCATTTCAAGGAAGAGCCGGAACCAGAGTCCCCAAGAGCTCCTCAGCGCAAGCTTCATCCAAAACCCGAACCTACTAGGAAAGACACTATGACAGGGGAAGCTTTGGACGCCGGACGACAAGACGGCGTCGAGGACGAGGATGAGGATTTCTGGCGATTTGGCACTAAGAGCGTCAGTCCTTCGAGCCGGCAACAGGAGTCGATTGCCCAGCCCACAACTTCCTCGACCTCAAATCCTAGGATGACGAAGATGGGTACTACGATCTATGTAGAGGCGAAGAATGAACCAGAGGAGAAGAAGGTTCGGAATGCTCGTGCGAGGTGTACGTTTCTCTCCTTTACTCAAGACTACTATTTCTGAGCGTGTTATCATACAGTATCGACTGTTAACGCGACGAAGCTCTCTCGCGCATCTGAGCGGCCTCTTGCGCACTTCGCACAAGGTATCGCGATATCCTTTTGTTCCAGGTTCGTATCGATTGACAAGTAGGATAGACCCAGACCAGCGCTTCATGGTGACGGTGCATGGACCCCGCGCGGGTCAAGGCGCAGACTTTCGCACACGTGGTGGGCACAAGATCAAGAAGGTGCTCGACAGTGTGTGTAAGACGTTTCAGTTGCCCTTTGAGCGGTATGTCCTTTTCATCAGTTTTCTCTGTGGTCTTCTGTTGGGGCCAAGCGCATCCATATTCTATTTGATATACAAGTTGCTGACGACTTTGTTCGTACCTCTCTGTGCAGCTCTCAACTCGTCCTTGAAGATGATTCAAAGGATGTAACGCTGTACTACTGCGATCCTGAAGAGACAGTAGGCATGTGTGGCATCGACACCGACTCCCGGCTCTTGGTCCAGGTTGATGGCATGACTGATGAAGAGCTAAATCAATATGGTGAGGAAGAGGAAGATGAAGATTAGCCGTCGAGTGTAAGGGGAATCTTGTTCAATTTATCGCATTATTATGTTGTCCACTTCGGATTGGATTTTGTATATTGTTTTTCTTTCCGCTTGAGTATCATTGAGCCATTCTGAATGCATTATTACCAAAGCCGTTCAGATATCTCTGTTGATTAATCTGGATGCTTCAAGGCGAAAGACGTTCCCCCTGCTCTTGCTCAAACTGATTGGGCTAACAGAAAATGACGAAAAACATCGACCAGTGAAATAGATCGCTAACATGAGGTTTGAAGCTTGGAAGTACTACTTGCTATAAAATTGATGGATACAAGCGCGATTTCATCATTTTCAATCGGATATTTCCCAGTCTCCCATTGTGTTCTAGTCCAGGTCTTCGAGGCAGTTCTTTCTGTTGAATCAAATCATATTCACAAGTTATTTATTGCAAGTTGCTCGACCCAGAGAATCATCTGGACGGGGGGAAGTCAGGAAAAAGGCATGTGCTTGCGGACACCCCGCCGATGGTGAATCCAACGAATGCATTGGCACACCCAAAGGTTCCCACAATGGGCAGTTGGCACAAGTGCCAACAACCAAGTCGAACACGGAGTACAACACCCCGCGCACCAAAAAAAAACTGTCCCCAAACAGGTACCAGAGCCCACAGAAGGCAAACCTTTCGGACGCTTCGAGAGAAGATAACAGGAACCCGAACATGACAAACATAAAAATACCCCACCGTAGAACTTTGAACGCCAGAGGGCAACCACACAGATGGAAACTAGAAGCCTTAGAACACAACTACGCATATCAGAGGACATAAACAGGAAACCGTTGTCGTAGGGAGATGATTCGATTGAGGGAACTCAATGATGGAAGGTCGTCGTCGGCAGACTAGAGTACGGTTCGCAAGCAATACAACGGTTTGGATACCTTTTGACAGGCTAAGTGTAGGGGAGAAGACAGGCGGGTCGACACAATCACAGAGTGGTGCGGAGGAAATACGAGAACGATCGAGACAGAACCGAACCGGGTAGCAACCAGAAGTTTTGAAGCGGTTGACGTGTGGGATCGATTGACAAAGGTTCGTCGTCAACGCCACAGACAACGTCCAGACAGTTTATCGAGGCAACGAGTAAGAGGTCGAGAATGACGAGAATCAAAGCCTCCAGAACTATGGGGTCCAGAAACCTATTTATTTTCTATGTACTTTGGCCTTTTTATACGTTTTTCTCATCCATTCGCGATCACCGATCCCTCCCCGATTCTCTTTTTGACCGTCGGTCGGTCTCAAAATCATCGCTCGACCCCAAACCTTATCCTTTTTTAGTCAATCCTTTTCCTTATCTTGTTGAACCTTATTCTCTCTTTTCTTCGCGTGCACCAGTTTTCAGCCAATTCTCGTCCGTCGTCTTACACCTTCCGTTGTATCGCTATCCTTGTCCGTATTGCCACGAGTTCCCCTAATCCGTTGAAAAACTTGCAGTGACCGTGAATCTTCCAACTTGCCCTTTTTCCGTCTGTGCGTTCATCTTCCCTACCACACCGTGTACATAGCTCTTCTAGCTGACGGATATACGAGGTAGTCTAATGCCCTCTGTATGCACTCCGCGAACCTGGTGTCCTCGTACTTCAGAATGAAGAGGCGAGGGTATCAGGGGATGAAGAAAGGTTTGTGAGATCACGTGTATCACCATTGGCAATTTCCGACACGTAATTGGTTTCCGGCTCCTACTATTCATGTCCAAGGCCTCATTGAGCTTGGCTTTTCTGTCGATGCAAATGATTTCAAATGGATACCAGATGTTTCTGCAGGCTCAAAGACCATACAGTGGGTTGTGTATCAACGTGTCGCGCTGGACGCCGTGGAGAAAAGAGCACTGTCGCAAAACAGGCCCTTCAAAAATTCTGGTGAAATAAACTTCAGGTGTCGTTGCTGCGCTTACTATGCTCAAATTGGGTGTCAAAACGCTACTCAAACTCGGACTGAAGCAACATACGCTACTTCACGCAACCATACAACAAGATATTGCGGCCAGGCGTGCGTAAGAGTGGCTTGAGACCATTCCATCCCGTAAGTGCTCAACGGTTTTTATTTTTCTGCTGACCTGTTGCCTTGCATCTGTCACAGACACTCTGGACTCACTGACTCTCGCACAGGCGAGAAACATGTCCCCTCAAAAAACCGATACCTTTTCTTGTGAACCTTGCGAATTTACACCAATCACTATTGAGACTAGAATCGTCAGCCGGCCGGACATGGCGCTTGTCTACCTCTTCCCAACTCAAAGCAGCTTCGAGAGGAAAGCGGTCGAGTTAAATGCAGGAAGTCAAATGACGGTGGCAAATCATGGCATTGGGAGATTCGGAATTAATTTCAGCCCCTTTCAGGACTGAGAGACAGACTGGACAATAACTGTACTGATGTACTTTTTTCTTTCATATTCATCAGCCGATACCTGTGCTTGTGGTGACAGTTAACAACATATTCTGGTTACATTCGGCGATTCAAATTAGGTCTCAAACATAGTGGGGCTGAGTAGGTGAAATTATCGATTGAAAAGTGCTCGGAGTTGTCGTAAAGCTCCCGACAAGGTGAACGTTTCTTTCCTGACATGAAGCAGTGAATAATTCAGTCTCTATAAAGATTTTATCTTAGGAATGTTCAAGACTCAACGCAAACTCCGAGACTTTAGAATAAAAGTGAGTATACTGATTGTACGAGTTAGAAAGTTGATCAATTCACTATGGATCCTTGGGTCCTCACGCGCTTTTCATGCCAAATGATGGAACTCGCTTATCTGACATTGATATCCTACTCCTTTGGATAAACAACGAAAAAAATGGCACGATGATTGGCTGAACAGAAAATACCTCAAAGCGATTTGTCATAACAAGTCGTTGAAGCATATCGACTCCGCATATTTTAAATTAATATCCCAGAAAACCTATACATCGGCCATAGTGATGCACCATTCACGAACCCTCAGCCGGCTTTATATTGAGGTCTCCAAGTTTCTGCATTGCTTCCTTGTGTCTAATCTCGAGCTCCATATCCCGTATTTCCATTTCTTTTATCTTCCTTTCCAGATTTGCAGGATCCTCATCTTTCCGAAGTCTTCCGTTCCTAGAGGAAAGCTATCGCGAAACCATCAGTTATCGTACCTGTCATGGAAGCTCTACCCATGTCCATTTGCTTTACTCACCTGGATGTGCGACCTTAACTTTATGGTATCATACTCTATACGACGGGCTGTCCTTTTCATGTTGCTGTGCTTCATCAATCGCTTGAAAGGGTTTCCTTCCTCGATCGTTTGCGCCAGCTCATCACTGGCTTCGGCATCGAGCCTATGTAGAATCGATCTGGTAATTAGGTTGGTAATGAATCGGAGAAGGGACATACAGTTGCCACCAATCAATGTAAATCTTGCGCTCTTCCAACGTTAGGTCCTCTTTAAAGTCATCGAGCAACTTCATAACTTCCGACAGGTTCATTTCACAACGTTGGAGGGAATCTCGGATTTTGTCCTGGGATTGTCCACCAGCGTTTACATTACGCAAAAAAGAGGCTATAGTTGCTGTTGCGGCTAGGGCTTCAAGAACAGGCATATGAGAAGAGATTGAATGGGTGATGTTGCAATATTGGCTGCGTCGATTCTAGTAATCATTGGCGTTCAAGTGGTACTTTTTATAACTTCGGATCTATCAATGTGGTGCGATCTAGCAACAGTTTAATCACAGAGAATAAAGTCGCGGTGAATATAACAAATCGCACTATGGCAATAATGGAGTTGTATTGATCCCAAGTACAGATATGACATTTGTTCGCGTTCTGCCTCCATTGGGACAAAGAAACGTGGGAAGCTGTAAACGGCGTAATCTCTTGGCTGTCAATTGCTTGATGTTCATCAATATTTACGCGCTGAAATTCTCATGTCTAAATGATATTACCAGCCGACTTTGGAACAAGAATACTCCCACTACTCACATCGCTATCGTTATGACGTCCAACAACATTTCATTCGTAAACAAGTTCCAGGCTGGTCAACTCGGCGAGAAAGAAACTTTCTGGCGCGATCACTATAACTTCCTGAAAGAACATGGTTATACGCTCCGAAACCGCTACAATCCTGACTGGGTACCATCTTGGAAAAGCCAAAAGAACTTTTCTAAAAGTTGGAGAGACTGCGAGGACGCACAAATGATTCTCGTAAGTGTTGACATTTGGGATCATAGTCTCTACAATAAAATGTGTTGTTGCAGTATGCCCGGATTGTGGATGCAGTTCGCTCTGATGGTTCTCTGGTGGTGTTGAAGGAAATCGAACCTCATTCCAATCGAGAAATTTCCATCGGCAAACTTTTCTCATCTGGAAAGTTAGCCAAACATCCGAAGAACCATTGTGTACCCTTTCTGGATGTTATTGAGCCGTCTGAAGGTCCTGGGCCAGTGTTTGCTGTCATGCCATATCTTTTAAACACAGAACATCCACCCTTCCAAACTATTGGCGAAGTGGTCGCTTACTTCAAGCAAATATTCGAGGTGACAGTTTTTGTAGTTGTCAGTGAATTAACTGAACTATCAGAAAGGGCTTAGAATTCATGCACAACAATCATGCCTTTCATGGGTGGGACCAACTACTACTTTCACATTATGCCATTCTCATCTATCTCTAGTGACTGCAAAGTTGATAATTTCATGGGAGATACAGCGTCCTTGTTCAAACATCCTCCTCACCCATTGAGACCACATATGAGACGTGACTACCGCGGAGAAGTTTCATTACGTACCTCTCGCACAAGAAGACCGGTCAGATACTACCTCATCGACTTTGGCCTATCTGAAGTGTGTCGTCCCGAGGATGGGCCTCATCTCAGGCTACCTCCCTGGGGAGGTGACAAGTCAGTTCCTGAGTTTTCACTCCCTGATGCAAGACCTTGCGACCCCTTTGCTGTGGATGTCTATTGCCTGGGTAACTCTGTCAGGACACACTATACTGACGTACGTTTTTCTCACGTTTATATATTCCATGTGCTGTCATTCATATGTAACAACGCAGGGCTGGGACAATTTTGCAAAACAAAAACAAGGTTTCGACTTCATGAAGGAACTCGTCTACGACATGACCAACCCCGATCCTCAAAAGCGACCATCAATGACTGACGTTGTCGTACGCTTAGAGGACATTATAAAAGGCCTTGACGACAAAAAGCTACGCTCGCCGGTTCTCAATGTCGGTGATAAACTCGGAACTTTTAAGAAGATCATACACTGGACCACACAGTGGACCAATAGATTGCGTGGTATCCCGGCCATACCCAATCCATAGTCGCAGTGAATACTATAACGGGTTTCCCTAGACAAAGACATCGTTCATGCAAGGTGTTTTCTCGGCTCACTGTTTTTTGGTATTGAATATTATTATCATGAACGTGATTGATTCCTGCTATCTATCCAATGTACCGCAGAGACCCGTTTCATCCAGGACGAAGCATTTGTGTACAGAAGTATTCGCGAAAGATGGGTTTCAATTTTAAATTCCCGGGTGGTTCACGAGGATATGGGCGTTACTATGGCATCTGTGGATCATTGCCAATCTCACCACGTGTCAGTTGATCCCTCCAACGAATTCTGCTTTCGGATCAATTTACCCCTGGAGAACATTTCTTCCCTGGCATATTCCGAAAGAATGGTTACGCACTTTTGGTTCGAAAGATACCAGACGATGGATGAGCGTTGTGTCGACCTCTTTAGCAGTTGTTGTTCTTCAATTAAGACCGAAATAAAGAATTCATTTTAAATAGACGATGCTCTCAGTGTTTCAGTATCGCTATTGTTCCTACTACGTGCTTCTTCATTGGGGGTTTTTGTATCCCTATATGAAAGGTGCAACCTATTGAGATGCGAAGATATATATCCAAGTGTTTTGCTCCAGGGGTTACTGGTTGCTAGACACTTGCCAGAACTTCAGCGTGGAGACGGAAGACAATATACATGACCTGCATATTTATGTCTGAACTTGGAAGGCTTGTAGCTGTTAAAGTGTTCTGACTGACACGCAATATATTGTTAGGGATTCCTAGTTACCATCTCGAAGGGGTCTGCGCCTTACACAAAAACAAAGTGTGAACTTGGTGAACCACGCGATCGTTGTGGGACCTTATTTCAAAAAAGTAGATGCCGTAAGTAACTGAGCACAACTAACTACCCAAGTCACACTTTGACTTGTTCTTTAATCGCAAGTCATCTCCATTGATCTCTCCTTGGGAAAATGGCATCCGCATTCCAACACCTGTCTGCGTGCACCTGTCGCGTCCGTCTTGGAGACTTGGCTCTTTTAGTAACAAGGAGGTGAACCATCATGGTCTAGAAGTTGCGGACGAAACAATAGCAACTGCCATATGGATGTGTTCCTTTATGCAAACGAAGAAGATAAGTAGCGATTCAAAGGCCGTTCCGGGGCTCATATCCACATACATTCTTATCCAACCTATTTTCCCCCAGCCCTCTGTTCGTCTTGACCAGACCCAATCATGCCCCCGGTTATTCATCGACTCAGAGCTTCAGGCAAGCTGCAAGCTGTTGCGCTTAAAGCAGACAAAGCAATCCAAAACTTGAATAAAATGAGCGATGCAGACTCAGAAGTTGTAGAAGTCCTGGTTGCTTATTACGAAGAGTAAGTCATGCTAATGATCGATTCTTCGAACTTTTTTTTTTTGACAGCCTTCGTTCATCTCTAGATTGAGAAAGCGCTATCAGCATCTCAGAGACTTTGAAGAGTCCCAATCTGAAAAACCTGTGTCAGAAAAAGAGCTTGTGGCGCGTCAAATACAGGAAACCGGAGATGAAGACAAGGATGTAGACGAGGTAGTTCGTTGGAAAATCGACATATAAACATAAAACTTACAAGCCCATCTGCTGCAGCAGACAACCACTCAGACAGTTTGTGTTGACCAACTAGAAGGTAAGTATGCTTTCCTTTTTCACAATGCAGGTCACTCATCTCTCAACCAGATGGCACCTTGAAATTTACCTTGCCACCGAAAGTGCGAGACGGCAGGCCCCTGGTGTACATTCTCAACTCCACCGACTACGTCAAGAAAGATCCAATCCACAATGTTATCGTCACTGCCAATGAGCTGATCAGGATCACAATCCAGACCGTCGCGAACTATGTGGAGCTTTTGCGAGAATCACAGTTGGAATTCTTGGCGAACGTACAAGAGGGGTAAGGAATTTCACCGTACTCGATGCGAGTATGTCAGTTCTCACAACCGACCTTCTTGCAGTCTGCACGCCCAAAAAGACAAGATTGACTTGCTCCTCGAAAGTGAAGGATCTCCATTGGCCATAGAGGTTGCTGCCAAATTGTACTTGGGAGATGCTTTCAGATACTTCCAGAATTCCCGATTGTTGCTGGTGAGAGATTTTTGACGAAGTATTAATTGAGGAAACTAAATTGAGCAGCAAGATCTCGGCGGGGTCGATTTCGATGTTATTGGCAGTGATACTGGCAAGTCGGAGCTCGGCGTGGTTCAGTCTCGGTTTCACTGGATTCAACAGACAGATTCAGAGTAGGGCCTTGTATGATAATTGTCTGAATGTATGGAAAATCCTTGTCGAAAGTAGGGGAGAAGTCAGTTTAGGGCATTTTTACTTGAATGAATTGTAAACTACTTCCAAGTAAAGGCCGATTGTCTCCGACAATATCTCTTCGGTATATACATTTACTTGAGCGCTAGTGCAGCAGTAATGTGACAGGAGGTCGCAGTGTTAGAACCCGGCGATCACAATTGACAACTCACGCACACGCGTCAGTCAGGCTTATTTTTGTAGGAGGGACAACGTCGGACAAACATGTCCGCGTATCCTCAGTCGTTCCGATATGTCTACTTCCTTACCTATATCTCACAACATACCAGTCCTGTAGATTATATAATCAATATTGCTATTTGTGTCTACATCCATAAAATACATCCCTCCAGCCCCGTTGCCCTGTCCATGAGCAAAAATACCCGCCTCCAATACCTCTCTACGGTTCCCCAACCTGCCACCCCCACCGACTTTGGCCCTAAATGCCTTGCTCACTCCCAGCCAGCCAGAAGGCTCCTGTGTCCACGATCTCAATCCACATTTCTCCTCGTGTTGTTGTGGTTGCAACATTGATGTCTCTGTCTCTTTATTACCTCTGCAAAGTCTATATCTCCCCTCTTCAGACGGTACTCCCTTCTCCTTGGTTTTCTTTGGCATACCAGATACATGACATAAATCAATGTTTCCAATATCATTCTACCTGTGTCGTATACTTAGACATAAAAATCACAAATATGCATATATTAAATTGAGTTCCATGGTTAGAATGCAGAGACTATTGTACCTCTTCATTCACAGTGTGAGATGTCATCCCATATGGGGGAAGCCTGACAGTCTGGTAATGTTCCAAGTACTTGACAAATGTGTCATTGCCTTTGCTGCGTGCAAACTCAAGAAATGTCTTCCCTCCACCATCCTTGACCATTCTATCCCATCCATAGTCAAGCCAAAGCGTCACTTTTTCCAGGTCCACATAGGCTTCGCGATATGTCAATGAACTGTAGAGTGCATGGTGATTTGATAATTGGACACCATGTTCCAAAAAGTATGTCACCATCATATGAGAGTTGGCCGAACTTCGACTGGTATGAGAGTAGAACGACTTTCGAAGGGTATGAGAGTGGTATGACTTTCGAATGGCAAGGTCAAGCACTGTAGATGCGTAGTATCGTTCCGAGATCAGAGCCGGCTCTAGTTCAACAAGGGCAATGACCACATCCAGATTGCATGTGTAGGCTGCATGATGCAAAGCGGTCCGACCATAAGAATCACGACACTTAAGGTCTATTCCTCGATGCACCAATTCACGAATGTCTTCTGTATCCCCGGTAGCTGCACATGGGAACAAGAGCTGCGCACTCATTTCAATACCAGATTGAAATAGGTTGGGACCGCCCAAATCCAGAAGCCACCGAGATAGGACACGATGCCTACCTCTGAGTGCCTCTTCATAAGCTCTAACCAGTGCAACGCTTATCTGCTCTTGCCAGTCCTTAAAAACAACAGTAGGTTCGTCTAGCAGATTCTTGAGATTAAAGGCCTTCACAAAAGTTTCAATCAGTCGGCCATATTTAGTTTTTCCGATTTCGTCCTCCATGGAAGATGCTGAATACGTATCTGGCAATCTTGATAAAGAATATTTGATTGCAGGGAAAAGATAACTTGTTCCTGAGCCTGGGTTACGAGATTTGATTGGAGGAAGGGCTAAACATTCATATAAAGAATATGCTTTGGATGAAGACCATTCATCAAGCAAGCCACCAGTCCCCTCAATGACAACTTGCTTAACCGAGTGGTTAGATGAGTGGTTAAATACCCAACCAAAGGAGTTGTGAGCAAGATCATCAGCCAACGAAAGTGATTCCTCCAACACTCTCTTGCGCTCTGCCATTTTCAAAGACTGCCTTGGCACCCATAGTGGTCGCCACGATTGCCACGACCTCCAGGAACAAGTAAGCATACGCCAGAGATTCCGGCATGTGTATCCTGTAGTATATAAAGCATACCATATAAGTTCTGTTGGATAGAACACGAAGGGGATGCGGTAGGGACAAGCAATGTCCAAGGCAGGAATCATGGAGGATCCAAAGTAGAAGAGAAACGTGAGAGCAGTGATCGCAGCAACGATTCCAGATATTGGATGGGACAACTGTGAAACATAGAGAGCTAGTCCAACCAGAAAGATAGCAACTGAGCAATGTAGGATCAATGGGAGACTCTCAATAATGTCACCGAGCTTATATTTCACAAGTCCGTCAAAGCGGAATTGGCGGATTAAAGCACGGGTTTTGGCACCACCAGGAACAATTGCAGTATATGCCTATTAATCTCTATTAGATGACTGCGAGACCAAGCTAAAGGGAGTGTACAAACTTGAATCCATTGTTTGGCTAGAACAGACAGGAGGGCAGTTGATAACGAGAGAGCAAGACTGGTAAAAAAGAGTCCATTCAC